>JAHZMW010001010.1:0-15511 GCA_027743745.1 Alloscopus bannaensis | reverse complement strand
CTCCCAATTAGAGTGCCTTCGATGTTCTTCGCCGAAAAGAGTGGAGTATGTACGCTTTTGTACGATTGAATTGTTCATGTATTATGAATATTTTCATTTTCTTCTCGAGCTTATACATTATCGTCACCTTGCATCAAAAACACAAGTATTTCGTCCCAAAGAAAACAGGAGAAAGCGACGGTTCGATTTTAATCAAGAATTCAACACGGAAAAGGAAAAGGAATTTTATGCGAGAAATTAACAAATACAATCCAATTTTGTTTTCTCCGTGTATGCCACTTCAATTAACTAGATTTCCTTTTCCTATTTTTCCAACTTTGTAACGTTACACAAAGATGTTTGTCAAAGGAACAGTGTACGAAGAAGTTCGAACAAACACAAAAGAAACAAAGAGGCTTTTTAAACTTTTTCTACTTTTCAACAAAAAGCAGGGAGAAAGCGGAAGCATGAGAAGAGTTGTGTAATTATTTCAGACGTTGTCCAAAAAATCTTAAAAAACGGAGTCTTTTTTAGAGAGAATGTGTCCCAAAAATTAGAATTTTTCTCGGAAAAAAATCGTAGCAACTTTACTATCATCAGGATCCATTTAACTTGTACCAAAGACGTAATAAGGCATGACATACATATATTTTGGAGTATAGTTTGTACGTGTCGACTTGCTTTGGGTTCTCTGCAAAAGCGGAGAAAACGCGTCTGGAATGATAAACAGAATGGTCTAGATAAAAGGATAATGGATGAAAGTGAACTCTCCGTAAGAAAAAAAAACTGCCGAAAAATTCTACAGTAAAAGACGACTCCGCTTCTCGGGAGAGGAGAACCCATGCATATTTTAAGTAGTCCAAATAAACCGACAAAGACGCTGTTCCAAATTTCGCGAATTTACCAGAACCAATCTCTTGTATCCAAGCGGTGAAGTTGTTGCAAGTGTGAATTTTTATAGGATTTTTTTTGTGTTACGTTACATAAAAAATGTTGTATTTATCATTCGATGTTTTTCCATCTTACGTGATCTTGAACACGTGCTTCTTTTCTAGCAGCTAAAACAACAAAGTTGAGGAATAGAAGGAAAAACGATCTATATTTACAGAGTATTCTCGCGTTTTGTTCGGATTTCGAAGCTTTTGTCTAAATTTTAGAAATGGCGAATTTTAAAGAGAATTTTGAATGGAAAAGGTTTAAAAATGGGATAAATTGGTCAAAGTAGTGTTTACTCTGATATTGGCAATCTGGGTTTTTCTTCATAAATTTCTGGATCTCAAGAGAAGTGACGCGTTTACACTTAACTTTTTACTCGAACTTTAAGCAAAACACCTGCACGGCTTTTTTTGGTACTTTTCCATTGATTTTTTGGAGTCAATAGAATTTTTTGGTGAATGGGAGCGGAAAACGTGGATTCTTATAGAAATATACAAGAGCATCTCCGCCCACGCCCTTTGGCGTCCCGAAATTCTCTTGCCTATACACCTTTCCTCCGGAAGTGTGTCATAATGACTTTTTTGAATTTTGAATGGAAAAGGTTTAAAAATGGGATAAATTGGTCAAAGTAGTGTTTACTCTGATATTGGCAATCTGGGTTTTTCTTCATAAATTTCTGGATCACAAGAGAAGTTACGCGTTTTCACTTAACTTTTTACTTGAACTTTGAGCAAAACACCTGCACCGCTTTTTTGGTACTTTTCCATTGATTTTTTGGAGTCAATAGAATTTTTTGGTGAATGAGAGCGGACAACGTGGATTCTTATAGAAATATACAAGAGCATCTCCGCCCACGCCCTTTGGCGTCCCGAAATTCTCTTGCCTATACACCTTTCCTCCGGAAGTGTGTCATAATGACTTTTTGAGTCGTTTATCCCCATTAGGGAAAATCCCACTTGTCATCCCATTACATTACGGGCTTTTCATTAAGAATAGCATTCCCCAAAATATAATTATAACATGTATAAATGTATGTATACTCACTTCGGTGTCAGTTTGGTTGACGCTGGATACAAATTCCTTGAGAAAGCCATCCAACTCTGTTCCCTCGATGTAGCCGTTTCCTGAAAAGAAAGTTGAACTGAATTATCAGACGGAACATTACCCTAAAAGCATTTCAAAGGATTTCCCGAGATTAATGCAGGAAATGAGTCACAAAAACCTTTCATTTCAAAACTAGACATTTATATCCTTTCAATTCTCCCAAGAATCATTAAAAGGTTGCTTTTTTCAAAATTACAGATCAAAAAGCTAAAAAAAAAACTTAACGTTTTTTGGAGCTAAGAGGATATTGACTTAAAATGAGTAAATTGCATTGAAAACCATAAAATTATTGAGTTTCACCAAAGTTCAAGGCTTGCAGCTAATAACGTCGGGAAAAGTCGGAGAAAGCCTAATGTCTTCCCCATTTCCGGCAAACTAATCGACAAACAATGCTCCCAGAGTCCAAATAAAATGATATTCCTACCGTCTTTGTCGTAATGACTCCAAACTTCCATGAATTGATTCGCAGTCAACTTCTTCAGCTCGCGACTCTGCGGGTCACGGAATTGGCGCATGAAGTTCGCACACTTCTCCACATTCACCTTGTTCACCTGACCAGAGGACGAACTCGATTTCATGGTTGCTGCAGCCATTTCCTGAAATCCAAACGAGACGCAGAGGAATGTTCGTCTGATTAAACTTTCTCTCGAACTTTCTCTACACAACTTTCTTTTCTAATAAGCGGACCATGCAAATGATAAAAAGTTACCTAACGTTGTAATAACTAGTAAAAAAAAAGTTTGCGGTGAAAGTTATCAGCACACAAAAAACAGGCTGTAATGTTGTATGTATATTTTTCCCAAACTTTTTATCACTGATTACTAATGAAAGCGTGTATATTTATGTGTACTTATGTACAAAAAAATGTAATCTAGCGATGAACAGGTATACAGTTACGTCACATTTTTATGACCAATATTTCCCTACTTTCACATTACTTTCACCTTGTAGTGTACGTGTGTTTTGTATGGGAACAAGTGTAAAATGGATATTATTCGTGTTCGCCTTCGCTCGCACACAAACTCACGCGTCTCAAATATTTGACGGACTCGAGGAAATAATAAAATGCCCCCTTTCTCCTTCTGACGCTGTCTGAACTTTGTGAGACGTACTTTTCACAACGTGAAAAGGTAGAATTATCATAATGAAAGGTTTCTCAAGAATAATATCAGTTGCATGCGGAACGGTTTAACGAAGCGAAATATTAATTCGATGTGTGTGTACACGAGTATTTTTTATAAATGGAGTGGCTGATGTATTAAAACGTTTCAAAAATCTCCCACTTTCACAAAGAGATTTTTCTCCGAATCGATTTCTTCTTGTGTGCACACATCTACTGCATTGCGGAGGGGAGCTAATATTATGTGTGGAGAAAGCGGGTTTGAAATTTTAATTAAACTACAACATTATTGCGGTCTTCCTCGCCATAATTGGGCTATATAATTAACATAAGAGTCACACTGACATGGTAATAAATTCGGATTAGTATAGAGAAAGGAGAAATTACGCATTTTTCTCAGTTTATATAAGTTCACAGAAATAAGCCCATTTTCAAACATTTGACAAGGAACAGTGTAGAAATTACAGTGAAAATAATGCGCAGCATGAAAACGTTACTTTAGTGGTGAAAGCATGCATTTTTATAAAGAGAGAGAAATTTGTGCATTTTTCTTGTCCCGTCGTACTTGCATATCGCCCCAAACTTTCTCCAGCTCTTTGACTGGTCGCAAGTCCTTGAGGAACTGTTGTGCCTTGTTGAACATGATTTCTTTTTTTTCTCCACTGGTAGAAAAGACTTATAAAAAATCAGTATACAAGAATCGAGAGTATACAAGTCGCCAACTAGAGTAAGGCACGACAACTCGGTTATTTTGAAATCAATTCTCCTTCCTCGGCGGAGAATTTTTGGGTTCGATGAGAAAAAAATTGTGCTTTCACCCAATCAACAATGTTAATCGCGAGATGAAATCGGAACGTATACAATTTTTCGTGGCGAGACGAATATTATTGTAGACACATATTTTTATTGTAGGTCGAATATTTTCTACCGCATTCCCAAACTGGTGCATATATATATTTTTGTAGAGAGAGCTTTCTCTTTGTTTCGTTTTTTACAATATTTTTGTGATCCACACGAATAAGCTCCTCTTTTCAATGGAATCGTGAGATAATCTGGTTCCCTCAAAACTTTCACAAAGACGAAATGATTCAGAGACAAGCAACTTTCACTAAACTTTTTCCCACAGAAAGCAGAACGAAGAGCTACTTCAAGCAGAACTCACATCACACAGAAACACACACGCACAAGAAAGAACACTTAAACAAAAATATTCATATCAGAAGTCGGCCGCACATTTATTAGACAAGGGAACAACAATAAGTTTTTCTAAGAAAAAAACACGTCGTTAGTCCGTGTTCTCCTTTCTCCTTGCTTTCCCTTTCACAATTCTCTATACATGTATTGCAACATCAATCCGAGAGTACCACAAAAAATAGAGAAAGTTGAAGATCCTGGAGAAAAGCTTTCTCCACTTTTCCCCTTATAAGAAGAATGATAGTAAATTGTGTGTTATTTCTCCGCCGCTTTATTCCAGATAAGAAATCCCCACACTTACACAAAGAGAACTGACTTTTTTTTCTGGAGAAAGCTTGTGTGCTAGTAGAGAAAAGTGTCAAGTGGTGATAAACAACGGAGAAACGGTGGTGTCTCTCTGACTTGTGCTGTGGCACCCTCGTACACACACCAACAGCTACGGCAACATTCCACAACTGAAAAAATATTCTTTGAATCTACCAGCTTTAGATAACTACTCCGCTTCCCCACATTTGCGAATATTATGATCCGTTCCGAGTTTCTCCTATTCCTCTCAATGAATAAATAGAAAGTATAATAGGGACGTATAGTATGCTAAGGTGGTGAAAGCAGGAACTTTTTCATTCCCTCAGAGTCCCGTAGCTGCTTATTTCTTTTTTTCTCTTCTTTTCCCCCTTTTTTTGTCAATTTTTCCTTTCTCGCTTCAACTCTTTATTCTTCAAACCGTCCACTAACAAAGGAGAAAGCTGTATTCACACACTCACACACTTTGTGTCACTGCAAGAAATATATACAGTTTTCAAACTTGGAGGCGAGCCACTATGAAATCCTATCTTTTTTACACGTACATTACATAACCACCTCTCTTTCTCTGACTTTCTCCTGAAAAAAAATTTGTTCACCAAAGTTGAGAGTGAGGAATGTATAATTCACCTCGTTCCTCTCCTCAGGATGACGAGAGAAAACAGGGTCATAATATTGTTGAACCATGCAGAGAAAAAGTAAGTAAAGAAAGCGGTTGTAGCAAAGCGAACACTACATTTTTCGGTACACAGAGGAAGAGAGAGAAAAACATTAAGAAAAAACGGCAAGGTTGCATTTTACATTGTGACATAGAGAAAGTACGCTTTCTCTTTGTGCATGCACGCAAGAATATAATATCTTTAGAGAATTTTTTTTGGGGAGTACTGTAAAAAAAGAGAAAGTTGCTTCTTTCGAGTATAATACAGTGTATAATAATGGAGGAAATTGGGCACAAAGAGGAGTCTATATGCAAGTCAAAAGGGAAGGAGCGTTTTTTTATACTGCTTTCTCTCAGAGTAAGTGGTGGCACCCTGTAATAGACCACTCACACTTATGAGGAAAAAAAGTCGTGTTAGTGGTGCGATGACTATGTAAAAACCCGAAGTATACCTAGCTACCACCACACTGCGTTGTTTTCTCTTTTGCTTTCTCCACTAGCTTTGGGTGCGGTAAGGAGCACGTTTTTCTTTGGCTCAAACACTCGCACACAATGCACACTATGCATGACTGGGGATAAATGGGGAAAGTGGGAGAAAGTCGGTGTGGTGTACGTATAGCTTCGTGTTGGGTGTTTTTTTTTTGGAGAAAAGTGTGTGAATCAAGTTGATATTATGACATGACCATTCTCGTATACTTTTGAATGAATATCAAATCTCGCAGCCAATTGAGCGTAAACGTGAGACCAGAAGAGTGTATGTTTGTGGGGCTCTAATGCCTGTGATCAACTTGGTAGTTGGCTTTCACTCTATTTATGAAGGGATCCTTAAAGCTTGGAGAAATCACGCAATATTTTGGGCACGACCAAAAAATTTGGTGTACAATGAAATGAGGAGAACGGAGAAAGTAAGATAATTGGGAGTGTGTCTAATTTCATGTAGTTCATCGGAAAGTCACAATAGAAAGCTGGAGAGAAAGTAGAGAAAGTAGTTTTGTGATCAAGATAAAAAGTGAACCGATGCAAAAATTATTTTACAACCTTCTGACAAAACTCCAAAAAATACAACATGCATCCTCCTAAAATAACAAGAGCTTTCACCAAAGAAAATACCCACGAATAAAACTAAAACCGCGCTATCTTTTGGGAGAACCCCAACATTTTCAAAACCGCTCCTTTTGTTCTGAGCGAATTACGAATTCAGAGTGTCTCTCTAATCCGCGAGTCGTTTCGTACTTTCCCCTTCCTTTCTCCGGCATGCATCTTGCAAAAATATTTGCGTTATTCATTGGAAAGTAGGGAAATCTAGCTGGCGGTATTGTACATTATGCATTTCGTGTGCTCCCTCGAAGTTTATGAGAAAGCATGCAAACTAGTTGATGACTTTCCCATTCGTAAGTCATTAGGTGAAATGGAGCTCTACTATCAGAGGAATCCTCACTTCCACAGTATACACCATTTTTTTAATACATAATCCCCTTTGCGAGCTAAGAAACGAGTTCCACAAATGTGAGCTGGGGCTCCATTTTGTTGGCTAATATTGTGTGGAGAAAGCACAAATAATACACCTGTCCAAAAACCTCTCGGAGATTATACCCCAGCTCAACAGGGCACTAGGCGAGTAACACGTAGACCATGTTTTGGAATTATCCTTTATAAATTAATGATATTCTCCTTCCCACCCATACTCACGGAGAAAGCTCCCACTTAAAACAACCTTGTTTGGGAGTTTCGTGGTTGTACGCAAAAACGTAAGCTAATCCACTGTAATGATGATCACAATGAAAGAGAAAGTTCAAAGGGATTTTTTTTTGTAAATTAAACCTCAACCTTTGAACTCAAAGTTGATTGAAGAGGATCAAGCATATGGATGACCTGAGATTTCAAGTTAATTAAAGTTCTCTCTAATCCCCAGCTCAACAGGGCACTAGGCGAGTAACACGTAGACCATGTTTTGGAATTATCCTTCATAAATTAATGATATTCCCCTTCCCACCCATACTCACGGAGAAAGCTCCCACTTAAAACAACCTGGTTTGGGAGTTTCGTGGTTGTACGCAAAAAGGTAAGCTAATCCACTGTAATGATGATCACAATGAAAGAGAAAGTTCAAAGGGAAAATTTTTGTAAATTAAACCTCAACCTTTGAACTCAAAGTTGATTGAAGAGGATCAAGCATATGGATGACCTGAGATTTCAAGTTAATTAAAGTTCTCTCTAATAAAAAAATTGTGAAAGTGCTCAAACATCGTTAAAGGAAAAACTTTCGCATGCTTTCAAAAAAATCAATTGGAAAGTGCATGGAGAAAGCAATTAAAAAGTAAATTCAGGAGCAAAAGGTGTGACTATGTAAAGGGGCGTGGATGGACACGGAAGAAAGCAAAAAATAATAATAACAGTTCTATATAGAAAGCACATGGCGTGCAGTGTGGTATATGGAAAAAAAGGCTAATTTCGCGTGCCGTATTTTTGCCAATATAAATCTAAATGGTAATAACAGGGTGTTCTACAGTCGAGAGAGATGTTTTTGTGGGTGCTTCAGTTTTCGTTTGTTTACTTCATTTCCTCTGTTTCACCTAACGTTCGCATAAACAAAGGTTACAAAAATGAAGTGTGCTTCATTTTTTGTACGCTGGAGGAAAGATGTGAAGTCTTGTGAATTGTTTACAAGATATTGTCTGTTTGCTTACTCGCTGTAAAAAATATTGAGGCAACTTGTTCAAAACTTGTAACAAAAGTGTATATGCGTTAGTGACTTTCACCTAAAATTCTACACAAAAATATTACAAACACAACTACGTAGCTTTGTCAATCACAAAAAATTTTACCCTACAAAAAATATATGTAACAAAACAACAACTTTTTGCTCTCTAAATTCGTTTTTTGTTGAGTTTTTTTTTGTCTTTATGGAAAGATAAGAGGCTTACCTGACTCGTGTGTATTTTCCCTTGTTTTTGATCTGGGTAAAAGGAGGTTTTTTTTCCTCGGAGAGTTGTTGTATGTATGAAGGGTTTTCTTTTCACCAAAAAAAGAAAGAATACAAGAATATAATGTCACGATCTCTCTGTTTCAAAATTGTATAACACCAAAAACAGAAAAGTTACAAAGTACAAGTCTATTTCAACTTTATTTCGCTTTCTGTGACGAGTAAGATGTCGTGGTTAGTGAGTTTTTTATGTGCCTCCAACAAATTACTTGTGAATATGAAAGCTACAAAGTATCGGCTATGTATCCTTCACTTTAAAAAAAATGGCCTTGCCCTCTATTCGTAATAAAGGAGCAATTTTCAGATTTTAATGAATGGGCGGATCCACTTACCCCTATAAATGGCATCCCCTTAAAATTTATTTCAAATGAGATTTATTGATGGAAAGATTAGTAGAAAGTAGGTAAATACAATATATCAGCGGCTTGTTCAGTTAGTTTTAAATTCATGTAGCCATTCGCAATAAGCCATAATTGATTTGAAAATGTTATTGATACAGTATATAAATTAGAGATTTGTGAAAGTAGAGTGAAAGTTTGCGAAACATTTCCAAAGGCAAAAGAGACACGGGGAAACGCGACTGTGTATCTAAATGTGAAAAAAATGGAAGCAACAGTGTTGCGACAGTTAATGGGAGCAATTTTTTGCGTGTGTATGTCTACTTTACGGGTTTTTTTGGGTAGTTATTCTCAAGTAGGAACAAAGATTGACGTGTGTGGTCAAGGGACTCTAAATGTCTAATAATGTGACCTATTCCAGGTTTCAGAGAGAGAGAGAGTTACAAAATTGACTCAAGATACTGGAAATTGGTTGCTTCTTGACAAAAATGGAGAAAAGCCGGAAAAGTGAGAGCGGAAAAAACGACTGGAATTATATAGCGAGTGGTAAATTGCTACGTAAGAGTGAGAGAAAGTAAAAATAGAGAAAGTAGGTAATACCGATGAGAAAGAGAGGAGGATGGATGGTTCACACAGAATATCTCAAAGAGAAAGGCAAGAGACAACTGAGAGCACACGAGCTCGGAGTCTTACACTATATCATTAGTGAGAGTAAAGCAAAGCAAAAGCAATGCAACGCAATGCCCAACTTCGTCTTCACTTATTGTGATCAGCTCCAACTTGTACACGAGTCCTTTCTACGCTTCGCATCACTGCCACACACAAACGACCACCTGCATCCCAATAGAATTTCAGAGAGGAGAAGTTCACAGAGAAAAATCCAACAAGGAAGTGGTTTGCTTTTCGTGTTCCACTAGCCCCCCTTTACAACATAGTTTTGCGGGACTTATGCATACACCACTCATTTACCCAGTGTAATAATGCATGAGCATTACGTTATTATTATTAGTTGTAGGGATTTTTATGTGGGAGGTAAATGCATAATTTTGTAAGTCGGTGTGACTGTTCGTAACAATGTTAGTATCAAATGAAAATTTGTACCCAAAAACGACGTCGAAGTTTTTGAGGAAGCGTTTCAAAATGTATATTTTCTATTAAAAAATCAAAATCATCTCAAACCTCAACAAGTACCGCTTATGCTGTTTAAGCAGCACGTTATTTATGGGGATCAAGATATGAGGTGCCTGATTTAGTTGGGATTTCCACCGAGACTGTGGGCCGAGTTCGTACTTTATTCCGAATGTATTCTCATATTTCAGAACATTTAACCGTGTACTACAAAGTATAATATCTATCCACACTCTACACGATATATAATTTTTGTGGGGTAACAAACTTTATATGGCAATTTTGGACTAGAATAATTCGGAGTATACGACTCGTCCACTATTTCATTTCACCTGAAATAATCAAGCGGTTTTTTTAATTATTGAACTTTTGGTTTTGACTCGTCCCCATATTTTATGTAGGACATTCGCTTCCGCGCGCCGCCCGGGCTCCTGAAGAATAAAAATTTGCACCAACTCTCCTCCATATGGGTGTATGTGTTCGCCTCCACAATCCATGCAATATGTTCTACGACACAGGGCGTTCCAATGTGTTCTCTGTGTGTCACTAGTTGTTTCTCCGGTTGCCCAATTTCACCATCTTTTTTTTCCACTCCACCATGTGTGCTCACGTATTCCCATATATGTACGTTATTTTGATCGCTGGGAAACTCGAAAAGCTGGAGCATATCAAATATTTCAAGGATCCTCTCACACTATAAATGCTCCAGAGTTTTTTTTTCTGCAATGAGGACTCGAAGGTCGAAATCTCATTCCTTTTTTTTCATGTGCCATATCATTTTCTCTCATGCTGTTCTCCTAAAACTTCTGGGATATCCCGGGTTTCCACACGTTCACAAACGGGGAAACCCCTTTGTGTTCCAACGATTTCTGTGTAACACCCTCAATTCCGTCGCACAAAGTTTCACGGACCACTCCGTGTGTGGGCTTGTGCTATATGGATGATCGGGAAAGTACAGCATCAAAGAGCATATTGAGGACCATGTCTTTGTTTCACAATCACCGAATTACAATAGTTTCCCTTAAAAAAACTTTCCTTCGAAAGGGGAAAGTGTAACAACTTTTGTTCACAACTTGAGGAAATTATCTGGAGAAACTCGATGGGAGCCAACTGTTTGGAGTATTTTCTGATGTTTGCATGTGGCATGTAATATCCAATATCCGGAGCTGACTCGGTGTCTAGAGCAGTCTTTTTCTGGAGCAGTTTCGGACTTCTCAATGGTAATGACTAGTCACTCGAGAGAGTTTTTTTAGGCTCGTCAGCACACGATCATTGGGCATGGTTCCGTTTAATCTTGAGGATGAGCACTCCAAGAAAAGGACATTTACCGAGCCATACAGCACGGAAAAGGCTTGTTACGCATTTATTTCGAGAATTCTTAAAGAATATACTTCAATGTAGGCAGTATTTTTGGAGTGAGAAACTTGATGGCTTTATATAGTATTGGCTAAAAACTGTGTTGAAATAAATAACGTTTTTTAAAAATTCAAATGCCTATTAGAGATTAGATCAATGTGTTTTTTTTTGCATGGAGTTCCATACGTTTCTTTAAGCTCTAACAGTTAAGCCACTCAAATTCATCGATTGAAGTATCACGGATTTCATCCACTCATTAAATCATGAAATCAATATGACTTTCCACACCGACATAAAACTCTTTGCGATCATAACTCCACACGGTTGTACCTCAATTTTTTATACGCATTTTTTCCAGCTCTCGTTGTTTATTCTAGTTGTAAAAAAATGACAAGGAGCTCCGCGCACTTGTCGTTAGCACTATTACGCTTTCATAAACCACTGAAGCTCTCCCAGTTGCATTTCCTCCAAATATAAACAAGTACAGCACGCATCTCACTTGTTCACTTTTGTGGTTAAAGACTTGTGGAAATGGGAGAAGATTCAGGAGAGTGTCTTATGGCTACATGTGCGGTTCGAAATGTTTGATGTTGGCTTCCACACACACGTGAGGTGGTGTGGGAGTATTTGTACAAGTTTACATCACTATTTCGATCTGGTTTCCTAATAGTGAAGAAGGAGTTTAGATATTTATATTTTCCACTCCTAAATATACGAGTGCTTACCGTAAACACTTCATAATATGCGTCTCGTAAAAAAAAAGAGTTTTTTTTACCAACACGTCAACTCGTTACGAATTTCTCTTTTTTGTTCAACGTTCTTTTCCAAGACTCCATGAACTTGAATCGTAAAGTTCAAAGNCAACACGTCAACTCGTTACGAATTTCTCTTTTTTGTTCAACGTTCTTTTCCAAGACTCCATGAACTTGAATCGTAAAGTTCAAAGTCTTCGTTACGCTTTTTTTGAGAGATGATAAAAAACTTTCTGGATTTCCTCCCAGATAAATAAAGCACATCTTCGTTGACTTTGACTCGTACACATTTAGAATGGGATATGGTATCCAGCTGAAAGATTGGTGAAGATTGCATTTTTTTGTGCATAAATTGCAGAGCATTCCTACACGAGAAGCTGTTTTGTAATTTTTAGCTATGCCATCATGACGATGATCTTGACGGTTTTAATAGGAGTTTTGAAAATCCTGAGATTCTCACAACATCACAACATCTACTAGAGTCATCCTCTTCTCAGAATGTCTTTGCAGTGAGACAACTAATCTGGTGGCGTGAGGAGCTCATTTTTCATGCAACTACTTTATTTCCGAAAGTAAAACGCTAACAATGAAATAGATCTACCCAAAATCAAATCTGTTTTGGGCATTTCGCTCCATTTTCATCCAAACAAAAGTTGAAATTGGTACAAATAAATTGGAAGAATGGTTCGATTGTCGGCTTTGTTTCGAACTGTGAAAATAGTAGAAACGCTTCTGATTTTGTGTATAATCCTGAGAAATTCGGGTGCCACCAATATCCCTAGTGAAAAATCCGCAGAAAACAGTCTGGAGGCTCCGACAGACGAAAATGTAAAAAAAATCAGAGAATACTTTTGTTGCGGAGTTAATTAAGTGTTCAATCCCATTTAATTCCTGAGCTGAGTCAGATATTTTTTGTAAAATCACAGCAAGCCTATAATTATCATCATGAAGCATCGAGAGAAAGGAACTCTGTAACCGAAGATAAAGGTGATGAAAGGCCCTTGGAGGATTTGGAGGAAAGAACGGACATTGGAATGAGTGCCGATGGAAGCTACTCCGCTTCCGAAGATATGATCACAGCTTTGGCTCAAGTCGACGATAAGGCATTGTGTGAGAAAGGTTTTGGAGTTGATGCAGATGTCGAAGACCAACACCGACGTGATCACGCAAGCCTTTCGCTTCGTGAAGCTGGACGCTCATCTCGCCACTTTATTGAGCCAGGTACAGGCATTATTTATTTGTTCTGTTCTAATTAAAAAGAGATTTGTAATGTGGATTCTGTTCGTGCTCTTTTGTCAATTAAAAGATTTTCCGTCGAATTTTTATTGCAGCTCTCCAAGTTGCGGGAGTCGCACGAAAGCCTCCAGTCGGAGTCCGTGAGACAGCAAACCAAATTCAATTTGGTTTTGGATGAAATCAGATCATTAGGTATGAGCATTAATTGGCTTTTATATAGTGTACAAGTTATATAAGTTGCATGAATTTTGTTATATATATATTGACCATAGCTTCCAGCATTGCCAAAGAGTCCCTAAGACTCACCCAAGTGGAAGAGCGCCTCGAGTCAGAAATGGAGACGATGAATGACCGTTTGGACTCGGCAATTGAGAAAATGATTCAATCTTCTGTGTCGTACGCTTTTCATATTATTTAATCAAACACACAAACAGGATCTGGAAAGGAAATGGAATTTGTTTTTATTCTTTCCACAGAACTCAAATTCTTTTGGATCTCTCCAAAGAGACGATCCAACAGACTGACAAATCCGTTGGGATCTCGAATGAAGTAAAAAACAAAAACTTACATATATACAATATATTGATTACAAGATCATACTGTTGGCAACCATTTCCTAAAAAAATCCATCATCAGCATCCTTTGTCTTTTGTTCGCAAAAAATGTAGGTATTGTCTGAGCTCAAGAGTGTTCGTACCGAACTCGGCGACGTGGGCCAAGCTTCGGTTCAAACGATTTACAAAGTTCAGGTAGGTACATAACTATCATCGCCAATAATCTTTCGCTCTTTTGGCCTTTTTTGCCCATTTAATCATTTCCAAGTATCAGTTTGATATTTATCAAAATTAGCTCAATCATATTTTTCCCTCCTGCCAATTTCTCTCTTTTGTTATATTGCCTTGCTTTTTTGTTCTAGTGTTTCATCGAAAATTGCATACACTTTCTCCAAAAACGAAATGGGATCTCTTGTTCACACTTTTTGTACTTCTTTTTTCTCCAAAACTTTTCCATCGAATGATCTTTCCCTTTTTAAAGTTACGCATTACATATTTTGGTATCCTTGAGAAAACTATCAGCTGCTGGAGTTTATCTTTCTCTGGAAGCTTACCCAATTTTGAGCCGTAATGTCATGAAACGAATCTGTTGTTCCTCCCTTTGGCAAAGAACCATATGTCACGTCATATAGAAACTTTCCTTGGCAAAAGCCACATTTTCAAGAGCTACTCCATGCGTACAAACTCTTTTTTTTTCATCTCCAGCAAAATGAATTCAATACTCTGAAGATGTCAGTAGTTAAAGACCCAAAGCGGTTCTCACTCTTTGAATGGGACAAGTTTCCAAAAAGAAACTGGAAAAACTTGGCAACACTTTCTTCGCAATATGATCATCATGATACATCCAAGAAATGTATATATAAGCGTAAATGTTACTTTGCTGTAGCCTTGAAATAACCACAAAGCTCTGATTTAGATTTAACCTCTAACGACGTTAGAAACGGAAAGATAGCAGCTTCTCGCTGGAATTCTTGCCAATAATTTTATTTTGAGCTAAACCTGTTCCAGCTAATTCCATGAAAAATGAATCCCATCTCAGAGCTGACAGGGAGAAAGGAAGGTAATTAAAAATGTGGAAAGTCCGCCACCAACAACGCAACGAAGCCACACGTCTTGTCGGGGAAAGTTTGCAGTAATTTGTAGCGACATGAGAGAAAGCAAGAGAAAGCATGAAAGAAGCGCATTTAGACACCCTTTTATATCGTATTCTTTTTTTATTTGTATAAAAATCGACTGGAAAATGGAAGCAATACAAGAAAGTGAAAGCAGAGAAAGCTTATGAAATACTCTCATTTTGTGCAGAAACTCGAAGAGTCGTTGTTGACGGCACTGGAGGAGAGTAGGAACAAGACGATTTACGCATTGCGACAAGACGACGGAGAGCCCGAGCAACTCGAATATCAACTCCTTCCTCTCGCTCTGAAAATGGACGGAGATGAGACGTCTTCCTCAGTAGGAAATGGGAGTGCAGGGAATTTCATGATGCAAGCCGATGGAAGGCCTGAATCAACAACATCATCCCTTCCGGCTGTTGCCTCAGCGTCTGGAAAAAATGACGAGAAAGTGAAAGCTCAGCAGGATGTACATGACAGGGCAACAACGAGCTTTGACAGCGGTGGGAGTGGAAATAGTGGAAAATTTAAAAGACTCGTAACGCCACACGAGCCGTGCCCAGAGAGACAGACATTCGTGGGTAAGTGGCACATTGCACAATATGCAAAGACACAAAAAACAACTGTATTACGCGTAACTTGTCAAGAGAAAGGTTTGGAGAAGAGATGAGGAATTTGATGAAATTGAAAATCATGCATATTGGATGGAATTTCCGAAAACTTGAGCATTTATCCAGAAAATGCATTGAAAGTGGAGG
>JAHZMW010001008.1:0-32262 GCA_027743745.1 Alloscopus bannaensis | reverse complement strand
GTGAAGGTCTCTCTCTAAGATGTGAGTCGAGACAAGAATGAAAATTTTGAGATTTTAATAACATCAGAAGGGGAGAGTGGAGAGAACCATGCAAAAGACTGCCATACGTGGATAATATGATGATGACATTGGATTCTCTCTCCCTTCCGTTTTCCTCCAATATCCTATACGAGTTGCTGGGTTGCCCATTATGGAAAATCCGAAAATGGATGGATGGTTGGAGATAGACGAATATATGCGCACCAGCCAACAGTCCTTGTGCAAACATGAAACGATAGTCATCTCTCTCTGTGTTTTAGCTGCATATTAAACCATATAAACGCAAAGCTACACGAGTGTGGTGTCACAATTTTTTTTAAAAAAGCTCCTCACCACTTTAATGAATTATCTTGTGTAAACGCATAAAATTTCTATCTGATTGTGTGTGCCTTTTCACGCAATGTTGATGATGGAAGGCTGCAATGGAATTGCAGTGAATTGCATAACGTGTGAAGAGAGAGTGGAAAAAGACACTAAAAGTGTGCTCAGTCTTCTTCTTCGTTTCACTCCTATTTTTCATTCCTTCAGCATCTAGAGGAGGAGAATCTAGATGAGAAAATCCAGGCAAGATCCACAGCTCAGCTTTTTTAGATTAGCTCTCTACCTCCGAAAAGAAGATCCTCTGCTTTTTCTTCCTCTGGAATCTTCCTTTTTCTCTCAGAGATGGGAGAGGGCCGAGAGGGTGTGACGTTGTTGCTAATTAAATTTGTCGCAATGATTTATGATCAAAACCTCTTTTCTTTTCATCTCATCCGCAGACCGAAAAAACTCTACTAACTTTTGGGACGCGACGCGGACGGATGGATGAAATGACTACGTCTCATTGCATTTTCCCTCGCTCCATCCTGAAAATTCTATTTCACCAAGAGCTCTCTCTCTCTCTTTTGCCTTCCTTCTCGGTTTTTATGTTGAGTCAGAATTACTTGTGAAAATCTTTTTCTCCAGCAAATGTTCCAGGGTAAAAGTACTACCAAAAACGTATAGTCTCACGAAAAGCTTGCTCACGAAAAGTTTTTAATTCCGTTTTCCCAAGTTTTTTTCCTCCACTCCAAAGATTTTTTTCTTGGCTCAACCCTAGAAAAGTCTTGTGAAAGTAATTAGAAGAAAAACACTCTCGCACTACGGGAAAGAGGAGGATGAATTTAAGGCAAATAAGTAGAGAAAAATTTTCGTCACTTTTATAGTTTCGTATCACCACAGAAAAAACTCTTTTTCAAATAGAAAAATGCTAGAAAAGATGAAAAAACGTATAATGAGCCCACCATTACGAATATCGGAGAACCGGAGAGAGAGAGAGAGAGAGAGAGAGAGAGAGGAACTGTCGTGAAGTTGTCGTTTCAACAACTTCCTTTCCTTTTTGGATTAAAGGAAGAAAGAGAAAAGTTGTCGGGTTCCTCCTTCCTTGTCAAAATAAATTGTCGCTGACACGCAGTCCGTTTGCCAAAATGTGATGAGAGTCTCGCTACAATTTCGAAAGCTAACGAGCAGCGAAAATCCACAAATCTTAAATGTGTGCAGAGGTTTCACCCTCAATAAACAACGTAAACGAGAGTACGGCTCGTCGTCTCAAGAAAAAAAAACTTTCTGTGGTTTCTCTAATATCAGATATTTTAATCAAAAACACGTGCTCTGTTCTACACTCTCTTGAATTACTCGCATTAAACAGACTACCGAACTACTACAAGCATATATTACAATATGTCTTTGCGGGTTGTAAAGTGTATTGTATTTACATTGTTTATTCCCATGTAAAATTGAAAAAGTTGACTTGGATTAAGGTTTATGGCCATGATATTCTCTCCATAATTTAACCTTATTTGTACCTACACACCACCACACGTCATATGAGAGGCATATTATGATTACTATACGCGTGCCTTTCTTTCAGCCTTCACTTTGTAAATATCGTAATAAGATCACGCACCTTGAGAGAAAAACAACATGACACGACGACAACTCGAGCATGCATAAACACTATCCAACTTTGCCATCATCATCATCAGCATAATAAATATCGGGCTGGCATTAGTGTTCCAACTTGAGAGTTCTCAATGTAGGTAGCTCTCGATCCATGTTTTCTGGACTAAAAATATGAGAAAAAGTGCGAGTACCTACTCGACAACGTTGCCTTGAGCAAAGCCAGTTTTTTTTTTTTTGGTGAAATGTGTGTACATGACGAGCTTTCGTCATTACCGTGTGTATTATATTATGGTGAGACGTGAAGTTTTGATGATAACATGGCTTTATGGCGAATTTCCGGATGGGAAAGGAGAGAGTTTGCTGGGGTTGCTGGGGAGCATGCAACTTGGAAAGTCGGTCTAATTTACAATGTGACATGGAACAAATGGCGAGTTCTCATTGACAGCAGGCAAAAAAGTCATGGTAGAAAAACAGCTAAAGAGAATTTCTTCTTACCTTCCGCCACCACCACCAACACCACCACCACCGTGTGTCCCTAATATGCATATCGTGTATACGCATATTAATGTATACCCGTAGGGCTCCTCCTTGTTGATTCACAAGGAACACAGCATGCAGGTATTATATTTAGGCAGTGTGTAAATGAATACGATGCATATGTAATAGACGTGCATATATAATTCTTGGAAATGATTGGATCTTATTTACAAAAAATTTAAAATTAAAGTAGACCGGGTAGAAAGTTGGTGTAATCGTTGATTTCCTCTGATGAGGTCAAAAATTCAAATGCGAAAATGTTGCAGTGCTGAATGTGTGTATGTGACAAACATAGCATGAGTGTGTATACACATCTTATATCAGCTACCCTCATTTTATAATATGATAAAGTCATGAGGGTTATTTAAACCATGGATTTTTTGATGTGATAAAAACCGAAACAGGGAGAGAGTGGGAGACGATAGGGAGGATGACTGCGTGGTGCTAACCAAATGAAATATTCATAACGATGATTCTTCACATTTAGTCCTGCTGACTTTTTTTGGAATTAAACAATACACACGCGAATGCGAGTATTCATTGAAGGCAGTTTGAGAGACTTGTATTTATATATGCATAGGCATATATTGGATAGTTTTGTATACTTAATGCAGACTTTAAAAAGGCAGGCAAAAGGAGTGGGCACACACATTAGTATTCTCGTTCTGTTTAATAGGATTTGCAACAAAATAAAGTAATAATATTCTCCCCGAGCTTTCTCTCGCTCCATGCACGACGCTTCTGGATTTATGCTGATGTCACTGTATTTCTCGGTGTGACTTTTGGTTACAACGTTCCCATTATTTAATACCGCTAAACTCTCTTCACTTCAGCACACTCGAGAGTATTCCTGTCTCTTTTGCGAGAGAGGCATACATGATGCATGACATTCATTACATTATATGATTACCCAATGTGGAAAGACTCACATCGTCGTCAACACCGAAACACATTTTTTACATTGACTCCGACTCTTGTAAAATGTCTGAAAAGTTAACTCTTGTCACTTTCCCCGCTTTATTGCTACTACATATTAAAGGTTGTTCTCGTCGTGTCTGGTGATAGAATTTTGACTAGTCTTCATTATTACCATCTCGAGACAAGCCTTGTCTCGCTTCCATTGTTTCAGTTCAAATCGGATGGAAAATAGTGGAATTTATTCATGCCTCTCTCTCTCTCTCCAGGCCTGGTTGTACATAGCATAATACATTCATAAAACTTTTTTTTCCTTCCCTCCTCTCTCATCCGTGTACTTTGTCCGTAATATATGAAAGTATTGAGGAAACCGTCGCTGGTGAGAGGAGTAGTAGTCCAAGGCGTTTGAGACTGGAGAAATAATGGATTGAATGTTTTACATTAAAGGTTTTTCGCATGAGACGCGCGTGTGATGTGATGTAATGCATATTGATTCTTGTTTCAACACATTACGCCAAAGCTAATACACAGGTACACACACATCTCCCTCAGAGCTGAAGAACACATTCTCCAATTTTTTATATGCTCAACACGTCGGCGAAAAAGAAAACGTAATGCTTTCTTTCGTTTTTCCCTTTCAACCTGAATACGAGTTAGTTTTCCCCTTTTGGTCAGAGTACATGAGCACACGCGTTGTATTTTTAATAATGATAATAATGACGCCGACCCGTTCGCTCCATTATCTTGTGAAATGTTTAAAAGTAGCTGAGATGTGATGCAATTGGAGGCAACCTGACAATTTATTTCTTACTCACAAAATTCCACACTTTGAAAACGATGAAGTGCACCTTAGTACAAAAATAGAACGTTTTTTCGTCTACATCTACGGATGCACACCTTGTTTTCCTTAATATTGTGCATGTTGTGTGCAATGAAAAAACAAGCGGAAAATTGCCAATCATTAAATCATGATGCGTGCACACAAGCAAAATAGTATGATGTAAGTGCACCTTGTCTCCTTTCAAACACAATACGCATCACTTGTGCAATAGGAAAATCTCACAGAGAGAGAGAGAGAGAGAGTTTGAAGTATCAATAGCCACGCAATATAATATGGAGGTGTACATGTGCGGTTTTTTTTGTAATACACAAGCTTATATATATATTCAATATGTCTATATGTACAGATGGCGAAACAATTGCAGAATGTTCTCAGCCGTCAATTGAAAAATTGCAAACAATTAAAAATTTTGGTGAGTGAATAAATGCCTTTACTTTATATAATATACCCTTTTCGTACAAGTAGAAAACCCTACCATCTCATATTTTCTTGTATTCGCTTTATGAAATGCGTCATT
This sequence comes from Alloscopus bannaensis, assembly GCA_027743745.1. Lineage (NCBI taxonomy): Eukaryota > Metazoa > Arthropoda > Collembola > Entomobryomorpha > Entomobryidae > Alloscopus > Alloscopus bannaensis. The sequence continues at coordinate 27,493 of JAHZMW010001008.1, read as the reverse complement.
ATTATGTTTTCTTTGCACACCACCGAATGAAAGCTTGTGCTTCGTTTGGGGTGAAGAAATTGGACATCTTTCTCCTAATAAACCTTCATGATGATCCTCTGATAATTACGGAAAATATTTCTCGTACGCGGATCAGGCGAGTAATGAAGAAACTCTTGAGCCCCTGAATAAATTAGATACAAGCATGCAACAAGAAGGTGCACATGTTTGAGCACGATAATTCGTCGACATCCCTCACAAAAAAAAATTCTTCCATTATTACAACCTTTTTTTTCTTGGAATATAAATTTTTGTGTTCACACACACACACACACTGGATTTTAACCAAGACTCGATTGATCCCAGGTTTTTACTGTTTAAAAAAGATTGTACAAGATAAACGAAAAATATGTATTGAGTGGTTTTTTTTCTTATCGTGCCACCTTGAACCTTTTCCCCTCAATTTTTTACATGTAATGTCGATGATGGACGAAGAAACCGAAGGAATGCTAATGCCATTTATTTTCTTGCACACACATCATATTACATACACATAAAAGCTTTTTACATCATCATCATCAGTCTGTTGGGAGCATGTGTAACAAGGGCAATTTTATAATGCGTGCCATGATTACTGTTTACGTACACTCTCGAGACGAGAATAAAAAAAAATAAGAGACGGCACACTGGCTGGTTGAGTCAGTTCGTTAAGTCAAATTTCAAGAATGAAGGGCAAAAATCTGCATTGTAAAGTTAGACTTGTGGTTTTCCAGAAAAACCACAACACTCTCCAAGACTGCTTGCCGCCATCCACATCCTGACTAAATTAACTCTCTCTCTCTCTCTCTCAAAACAAGAAATCAAGAATTATATTCTAAATATGAAAGACGGGAAAAAACCAGTCTCGCGTAATATTCCCTGTGTACAAGCATTAATAATATCTCATTCGGACTTGCACCGTGTGCCTCACCATCATCATCATTATCAACAACTATACAGGGCAAAATCTAGATTGATTATTATTATTTCATATTTTTTTAACTCTTATCTTGATTCCCTTCTTTCAAGACTTTGTGAATCATTGCAAAATAAGAAGAAGAAAAATTCCTGTTCCATTACAGCAAAGAAGGAGATGTATGATGTTCCTTTTTTGCAATAGTTGGCCTTTTGCCATTTTTGTAGGGGAGATGTAAAATGTGCATCGTAATATTTTACAGAGTGCACTCTCTTTTTTCTCTTCGTGTGAGAGTAAAAAATGGCGTTGTTTTTGGTGAGAAACGCTCTTCATTTCTATTTACATTACATTCACACGAATATTACGCGGTGGAAGTCGGAGACAATGCGGCGACCCGGTGAAATGCTAGGTTGTACGTGTAGCAATTAATTTTTTTCATTATGTCCCTAATCGAAATGGAAATGTATACATACAATGTATGTACTATCCTGGCTCATTTTTGCTCACAACTCCTCATATTATTCCGTGCACAGTATGCATATTTTTTTAGAAATATCCCATTTCTCACCGTAACCGCTCTCTCTCTCTCTCTCTCTGCGTGTGCATTTTTAGACGCATATTGATGTGTGGATTTATGCAAAGAGTCGAGTTTGTTTAATAATTGGTTTTAAAACCTGTAATTAGTAAGGCTATCATCATCTCCCGTTTATTTCCAACCAACATGGATGCTCCTCAACTGCATTCTTTCAATGCATTCTCCACCTCACTCGGGTAACATGTAAGAGTACCCGTGCAACTTTGTAATTAACTGACATCACTGCGTTTCAACGAGTACTTACAAAGATATGACGTGAATTATTAGGCCACTACATCAAATCTCAATAGTCTGAAGCAAACACGATTAAAGTGTGGATGAGCATAAAGCTTTCGCGAAGGAAGAGGAAACATTAGTTAATAGCGAAAAAAAGAAAGAAACTCTGCAACCATTTGCAAAAATACCCGTGTTCCACTTAAGTGCATGCTATATAACTATTATTATGTTATTACTTTATTACATTTTTATCCCTTCACTTGTCTTTTTGATGCAGTTGTGGTGTTCGGTTTCGGATAAAAAAAATTCTCACCATCATTAGGAAAAGAGAAATGGATGGCAGGCAGGGTGGCTCTGTGTAGTACACGCCTTGTGTATATTCCTTCTGATTGAATTTATTGCTTGTCATTTACTGTTTTCATCCGTACTGCATAAAATCGCCTCGTTGGATGATCAAACACACACACACAGTGCCTCTATGTACGGACTTTCTGGTGGTGGATGTGATGGGTTGCAAATTGAATTATTATCTGGGTTCTGCGGATGATGCAAGAAGCATCCATAAATAAGTTACAAGTTCTGTCTCTCCATCTCGTTTCTCTTTAAGTGCTCTTCTGTCTTCTCTCCGCAGACGCGTTCAACTTATCCAGAAGAAACTTTATAGTGAGGAGGCTCAAATTGTTCTCAAGTTAAAACTGGATTTTTTTTCTTTCTCTCCCTTGTCGCTGCTCCCTTTTCACTAATAATGCATGTGCTGTAATAGCATTACACTTGTAATGAGTCAATACATGAGAAATCATCCATGACAAGAATGAAGCAAGGGGACAAGACAACTTATCCAATGTATCGACACTTTGAGACGGAAAAGTGATTACGATATATGTACATATGTACTGTAGTATACCTACAGGATTTCACGAATTTTTTATCAATGCTTTAATACAATCAAGTTGCACGCTCTTCTCTTCGAGTGTTAATACTTTGTGTGGTGGATACTGGCTCGTAAAAGTAATCCACTTTTCTACTTTTCCTCTCTCCGCCGCACTTGACTATGATGCAATTCAAGCCCTGCCTCAAGGCTGGTGAAGCAATTGGAAGGTTGAATATTTTATGAGCATTTTCCCCATTCTTTTTTTCGACTTTCTTTCTTTTTTTTTAGAAAATAGCTTGGCCACTTTTACATCTTGGTTATATTGTAATGCACGCATTCGTTTATTCCATTTCCAAGAGTGGGATAAGAGTCCTGGAAAAGTGCGTTGGTATTGTTCGGTGGACACGTTTTATGGTGGTGATCTCATTCCAGAGTTGACAAGTGATTTGACCTGATTCAATTTCCTCGTTTTCTATACAATACAGCACACTTATTTTCTCTTGGCTTATTACATGCGACAGATTTGAGTGCACTCGATTGAAAAAGTGTCGAATGCAGTTTGATGCGTATTCTACCTTCAGTTCCCACCTTGAAAGTGCGAACTCACGAGCACATTCACTGACATGAGTGCTTTGTGGAAGTGCTATGTAATTCCACTCGTTTTATGTAATACTCGAATACATAATATTGGCTTGACATTAATGTCTCAAAAGACAAGGTGTAATATATCTGTCAAAAAACGTTCCTTCGAGGAAATGACTGTGAGTGCATTAAAGATCCACCCTTGTAGTAATAATAGTTGAAAATAACGCCCTCAAACATCCTCGGTACTTTCACATATTATTATCCCCAACTTCAAAATAGTATTCTACACGTTTTCTGGCATTTTATTAATCAGCACGGTATTGACTGCTTCGTGTTTCTTACATCTGATACTGAATTATTAAATCGGACCGAACCTAATAATTTATTAAAAAGCTCTCTCTCTCTTTTTCCCAGACTTACAATTTTCTCCTATTTGGCACCATAACACAAAAGAGATGATTGATATACCATATGTGGCTGGCTATGTATGTATTGTCCTCTCTCTCTCACCATAAAAACAAGTTTAGTCTTTGTTGGTCTGCCACGTGCTGAAAACTCGGAGTAAAAAAAGATTTTCTTCTACTCGATATTACTACACATTATAATGTATTCGAGTGTGACACAGGAAAAGTATTCACACTGGACGAGAGGAGAGGGAGTGACAAATGAAAAAAAAAATAGCTGGAAACGAGATCACAGAAGAGGACGAGATAATAACAGAGTACATAGATTTCTAGCATCGTCATCCCATGTATCATATTTTTGTACACAATATTATCCCTTGTGTTAAAAAATAACAGCGTATAATATACTTGATGATGACGATGACGGGGGAAAGTTAAGGTGCTGCTGGAGCGTTGGCCATACGAGATAGAATGCATATAGTATTCTCAACTTTTCACAACAATGCTCATGTGCCAATGAATAAAAAAGTACGCATCATCATCACTGCAGACGACAGGAGGATGACTTTGCAGAAACAGCATATTGTTTGTGTGTGTGTCTTTAAAAAAGTACACACTGTTCAGTGCTTGTAGTAGCGAGCGTATGTATATTATTGTCTCTCGATTTTTTGGTAACTCCCAGAAGAAAAAAAATGCAGTAGACAAAACGCATCATCATCGTCATCAGGTTCATTTTTTTTATCTGCATCTGCCGTCGCTCAGCTCAAGGCTGAAATAATGGGAGCTAAAATGATGTTCCTTTTTTATCTCTTGGATGCGGGCTTGGTAGTATTGCGTAACAATTATCGACAGCAGCGGTGGTGTAGTGATGTCAGAATGATGACTCAGGATGATATTGATGAGGATAATGAGAGACAGAGAAAAGTTTACAATAAAAAAACCAAGAGTGAACGATATCATTTTTTGGAGATTGCAAAGGGTGTGTGTGTGACTTTGAACCACGGTAGCGCATCACGGGTGATATCGAATTGAGGAAAAATAAAGTAAAGAAAACGATTTCAGTAAGAGTTACAAATGCGTTTGCCCGTGATCCAAAGTGAGCTCCTCACTTTCCGTTTTAATAATAATTACCATTTCTTGAGAGCTGCAGGAAGTAATAATGATCGCTTCGAAAAAATGACAGCCACCTGGCAAAGGTGACGATTCCGAAGGTAACAACTTGTACAACTTACGTGAGCCTGATTAATTCATGCTTCCCCTGTGACCATTTATCTGTTTCCCGTCATCGTTTCCCGTTATACACTGTAAATCTTTGGAACGAGTGAGACATTCCATATTGACAGGTATGCCTGTCTTTTTATCACATTCTATTCAAATTGAGTTCTCTCAAGAAAACAAGGAACAACTGTGACTCCAACACCAAAACTCGATATAAACCCTTTCGATTCCTTTTTTCTTTAGCTCTACTGTCATTGATTTTTGTTTTCGACATGCAAACCACATGAGAAAATATAATCAACCAATCATTCCAAAATTTGACTGGAAAATAGTCACTTTTTTATCTCGAGACGAAGAAAAAATTACACACTTGAGAAACGAGAGCCCATTGATTCACACAGGCCGTTTACATTTCCTCGATGGAGAACATTATTATTATTTATTCGGACTCACTTCTCCTGTCAGCAGACTATTGTTTTGCCTTTTTCCCCGTATGTATGTCGAATTTTCTATAAATGTGTTAATTTTTATTCAAAGACCGGCTGCGTGTGTGCCGCTTCAAATGGGAAAAACAACACGGTGCTCTGGTTATGGTGACGATTGTTTGCTCCTTTTATATATTTTCTTGACATGTGCATTTGCATACGAAGACTGTCTTGTTCGAGTTTTCGACAGATATAAACATTTGATATTATTATGCAATATTTGCCACGGAATACACGGCCTCCCAATTCAAACAAGGCTAACAAGGAATATAATTCCAGTGCTGATGATGATGGTTGTTTTCGGGTGTAGTTATGATGAGGATGATGATAGCAATCATCCTCTATTTTCGAATTATTCATTCATGCGAAGGAGTCAGGCTAGCTTGGAATTAATGAAGTCTGAAACAAGATGTCAGAAAAATATTATTATTTGCGTACAAATGGAGAAATGAGCAAGCAGAGCAGAAGAGGAAGAGAAAAGGCCGACATTGTCTTTTCCTACATTGTCTGTAATATCTCATTCAATTCTTTTTTTTTATTTCGAGAGACATGACGCAATCAAGGAAGGAGCTGCTTATTACATGCATACTTCACCATTCCACTTTTTTTTGTTCTTTCCTTTATTTTCATAAATTATTCAAGTGAGAGAAGAAAGTGCTCCTTTAAAACAAGCGAGAGGGGTCTTTTAAAAATAAACTTGTGTGTTGTGCAATGACAATAATTCCATTTGAATATAATCATACCTCGGTGGAGAGAGATAATGAGAAAAGTGTTATTGGAGACTTGTTCGCATGTTTAATTTAAAAAATGAGAGAAAAAAAACCAACAAACCGAGGAAAAAATGGGGAAAAGACAGCAAAAGTGTGTACATGCATTTTTATATGCTTGAAAACCGGCTTTATTGTATTTCCAAAAATAGGAAGAACAAGTTGGTTCTCATTGTGTAATCATATATTTAATTATCATTATTATCAATAGATTTGTGAAAGGACGGACCACTATATGTCTGCTGTTTTTGTCTAAAGCCATAACCATCTGCGTATATAACATGGGTAGCAGCACAAACTCACTCACCACACTCTTTGGTTTTTCTCTTCGTTTTATTATTAGAAAAAACTGCAGGGAGCTGCGGGAATTGACATTTTCAACAAGGAATCTGAAAAAACAAAAGAAATGGTGGTTTGTTTATCATTTCGCTTGGTTCGCTCGAGACTACACTCATTCCATGTACACAGAGTGAGAATAGAGAGGGTTCTTCGCTTGATTAGTTTTCGTTAATAATCAGTATGAAAAAAGCCAGAATGAAAGATTTGGTGATAATGATATAAAACGCAAAACAATGCTTTCAAGTGGAAAACTTTGGGAGAGCGATGGGGGAGACGGAGAAAAAAGGGTTGCTGTTTATATCTTCACACTTGGTTTCTGTGTGCTCTCCAGCTCTCCCATCTCCACATGTATACGCAAACACTCATCTATTTTTCGTTTGCATGCTTCAATTTTAGCGGAAAAATATACAAGTGTGGTATTAAAACAAGTGGAAAATCAATGATAATAATAGTATTAAAAGTAAGAGAGAGAGAGAGAGTGGAAGGCATAAATTCTTTGATTGGTAGTTGTGCACACAAAGTTAAACTGCATATTATCCGCCCCCAAAAAATAAAAACACGGTAATTTCCTTTCCTCCACTTTCTTACCAATTTTCCTGGGTTCACTTTTACAGAGTGATTTACGGCCAACGTGAACTTGACAAGTAGTGCAGTCTTTATGCTTTACAAATATATGCAATACGACCGAATGCTTGACAGGAGGAAATTTTGTACTTTTCAGTTATTTTTTTTGCAATCCTTTCCTGCCAGAGTATAACCATCTGAACATTTTGAAGACTTTATGTCAAACAAAAATTGGTTTCATTTTCAGCGAGTCAAAATTGTGATTCATTTTTAAATAAATGTAGCCGAAAAAAAAGTTTACAAGAAAAAACGGTAAATGAATAATGAAAAACTTTCAACGCGAGCGAGCGTCACATCTCTTTTGCGGTGATATTTGGGGAAAATTGGAGAGGCTAAAGTTAGAAAGCACATTAAATAAACTTTTCATGAAAAGTTTACATTTTTGTGACATTTCGCTTCGGAGCCCGCCAGAGTTCTGCTAGACTCGACGTAAACACAAAGTATTCATCAGCTATATGTGTTAGATGCGTCAAGTCAAACTTGAAATGCGCGATGCTTTGCTTATGCTAAAATTTAACTCAAATTTGAACGCAGAAAATAATGAAATTAAACGAGATTATAATTGCGGATTCCGATTTTTGTGGTTGCAGAGACCTCCTTCATCCTCACTGTCGTTCACAGGGGCGGGGAACGATGACGTCAGATCACCGGGCTCTCAAGGTACACCAGGCCCACTCAGTCAACCTCCCAACTCTCAACATAGCACTGACAATGGCAGTGAACCAGGTATGTGGCACTTTGCAAACTTTTTTTTCCTCTTCTTACTACAAATCGATACAGCTTCCATACATGGCGGACTGCTCAGAGTAATTTAAAAACCCGAACGCATCCTCCTTGCTGCAAAGCCTGATTGATTTTTGTGGTTTCATCGTCTCAGAGCCATTTGCCGGCTTATGAAAACTGTTATGAGAGGGAGAGAGAACCCAAAGGAAAATTGGTGTTCCATGTTCTATCTCAACAAAGTATGTAACTTTCTTAGCTCTCTTCACATTGTCTCAGGAGCACAACTTTTTCTTCATCAACTCTGAATTGCATAAAACACAAATAAGAGAGCGAGAGTGTCTCACACATTAAGCGCATCCCCGATATTACAGCATATTCACACAAAGCTTTTAATAACTTTGAACATTCTTCATATCAAGTTTTCTACGCAGTTGTTCACTGCAGAGTGGAAGAAAGAGAATCGAATATATTAGTAGTTTGACTACTTCTTATTTTTGTTTCTGAACACCATCTCTCCATCAGTCGTGTTCCGGTCTAAAAATATAAATTTTCATTTTCTCAATAGAGAATAGAAAGGATGGAGGGGAGAGAGAGAGAGAGGATCCCTTTACTTTTGAAATCCTGGTTGAGGAAGACGAAGAGTTGTGATTTAAAACAAATAATAATATTCCACAAAAAAGCCTGACTGACTGGTGGAGTCTCTCTCGACAAGAGAAAATGACTTCTTTTTTCTTCTTCTTTCTCTGCCTGTCTCCTCCACACAGAGTGTGTGCACTTCAGTGTCTGTGTCGCTCTTGATGATGATGGTGTTCGAGACAGGCATAAAAATGAAGAGATGCTCGCTCCTCTGAAAAAAATTTACTCAGTAATGATGCTCTCCTCTTTGATTTTTTCTTCTTCTTCATTTTCAAACATTAAACAAAAAACATACTCCTCATTTCCTTGTAAGTAGAATGTCTCTGGTTTTTCTACCTCTCTCGCCTTTTTCGAGGGGTTTGTTTTCATGTGGTTTTCCCTCTGTGGCTCAACCTGAAACTTGAGAAACCAACGAGGATGTTGTTTCAATAACCAAAGGAATGTTATAAAAATGAGCGTTACGTTTTAAAAAAGTGAGTTGCATCGCACTCTCTGTGGCTGCGACGAGACAACGGCTCTTTATTCTTTGCTAGAGTGTTGTACATTTGCGGAATATGTGTAAACTGTTGAAATTATGGAATCACTCTTCAAAAGCAGGCTTGTGTAGTCCATATTTATGCATGGAGCAAAAGTGTGTCTTGTGTCCTAAAAGAAAATTTATGTTGTTGCCCTTTTATACATACACACAGACATTTCAAGATCTTTATCTGTGCAGACAGATACCCTTTTGTTTAGTTGATGGAATCCCACAACTCAAATAAAATGTCAGGTGAACTGTGAAAACCAAACACGCGTCTCCCTCGTCTGTAATCTCTCTGCTGAGAGTTTTTTGTGACTCATTTTTTCGCAACAATTTGTAATTTGAAAGTATTTTGAAATAAACAAAGAGCCAGAGAGAAGAATTTTGTTTGTACGAAAATGTGAAAATGGCCAGATGCGTCCAGAGCAAGAGACTCGTTTTCACAGATTCTCGTCTCTCCAAACTTTTGTGGCTTTGGCTTAACAGTTTGTATACTTTTTGGAAGTCTCAAGTTTTTTTTTCTTTTGAAACAAAAATATCCTTCTATTTTTCCTCATTCAGGCTCAACATTTTTTTACTACTTATTCTCTAGCTCTTCTTTTGAGAGCACAGATTTTTAACTGTTTATTTGTCTTGTGGTTTTTTGGAGAAAGGGGAAAATATTTTTTCGTGGTAAAAGAATAAGGCTAAGGAAAATATATCTCACACAATTTATTTTGACTCTTGAGACTTCCTTCGATGTGTTGTTCATCTTCACCAAAATTGTTTTGAACAAGTGGACTGTGCTTTCGAGTTTGAATGAAAATTGTTATTCATCTCTTTTCAGAAGTGAGTCTTGAAGCATTTTTAATTATAAGACTTGAGCAGTGGTGAGCTCTTCAAGAGAATGCTTTATGGTTGTTAATGAAGAAGGACAGGAAGAAGGAGGGATGGACCCTCCACGAAGGCTTTAAGCTTTTCACCAGAAAATAGAAATCCTTCAAAATATGCAGCTTATGAGGATTGGACGCCCTAATAGACACGGCAGTGGTGATGGACAATCGCCATTGTCCACCTCATTGAGCCAGTCATCACACAGTGAAACATGTCAAAAGCAAAGGAATTCCCCTTAGCATGCTCTCAAAAACTAGAATATTTCTGGCTTAACTAACGAAAAGGGAGCAACAAGGAGTGGTCTTTTTGCTGTGAGATAAAATTAAATGCATAATATTTGACAATCAGTAATTTTCTCAGAAAATACACTTGTAAATACATACACACATCAGTTATTAGGCACACACAAAAGACAATTCAATTTGATGTTAGTTTCATGACGTATTGTAGGTACGTATCTTGGCAGGCATATTAACATATTATTCCACTGCGAACAAAGGACACTGTTGCTGGAGCGTTTGTGACAAGCTGTCATAAAGGTTGACATTTTCCCAAAAATCCATGCCATTTTCCCTTCATGAATATCATTTCGAGTCCACCCAGTTCCTGCTCACCACACAAAAAAGAGAAAAATAGGTGTGCTCGTATTTTGTAAAGCAATGTTTCACTAATTCATCGTAGAGGTTCCAAAGTCATGTCGTGTACCTTGTAAAAGAGTAATAAACGTAAGATCAGATATCATCGCGTCGAAGGGGAAAATATATAGAAAAGACACCCCAATAAATCCAAAGATGGTCTATTATCCACTACAAACGTAATGGATGGTGACACATATATTTTATTTAGGCTGATGTAATATACACACACACGCACCCAAAATTTCTCAGTTCTGGTGAATAATTTTTTCGGATTCGGATGAGAGAGGCGGAGAATTTGACAAAGTGCAGAGAACGGAAATAAAAAAGGATTTTTAAGCCAACGACTTGATTTCACCCAATATATTATCACCCCCGAAAATAAGTATGGATGGAAGGAAATTGTAAAAAAAGTACAAGATTTATTGCTTTATGAGCGCTTACACACCAAGCACAGAGAAAGTGTGAAGAACGGAAAGCTTAAATGCTTCTATCTCCAAACAGTCCTTCTATCTACAAAGATGCACGTAACCTGCGTATGTGAGAAATTAGCATGGAAAAATACATATGTTTGAAGTCATCATTAGTATGGAAGAAGAACATTAGTGATAATCGAGTGTAAAAGTGGTATAATAATAAGAAAACTGTCTCATTCTCTCTGTGAAAGCAAGAAATGTTCTATCGTCGCATGTGCATATAAAGTTTTTAAGATACACACACAGCGGTAAAATATGTAAGTGTACCAAAGGAGAGTGGGAAAAGTGGCAAGTATAACAGCAGGAGTGAAATTATTTATTGGGTGATAGGATTTATTATCGGTTTGCCCTGGCTGTTGCCACTGACTGACTAAACTGCACACTATATTTCCTTTTTCCTCACCACTTTACTCGTAGCTTACGTAAAAACTTTTTTTCCTTCAACTGGCTTGGGGTCGTTTGGTCTGTGTAAGAGAGAGACAAGAGAAGCACAGTATAAAAGCCAAGGAGCAATGCGGTGGTGTGATGGATGAGGATATTCTTCGCTTGTTGCACGGCAAACAGAGTGGCTCACATTCTTTATTTCATTAAGCATTGGAGAAGGGAAAGGCAGACAAAAAAGATTTCTTTCTCTGTTATACCAGTGTGTTCTTGTAGATTCACACACACGACACACGACACGATGCAACACACGGAGAGAGAGAGGCACTTGGAAAAATATATATCTGTCTGTAAAGAAAGCGGTAAGAAGGAGAGAGAGATCATAAGGAATAAGTATTCCTTATTTTTCCTTTGTGTCCATAAATTAGAAGGCTGTAAAATGCCAGTTTTTTTGCAATCTATTACCACGGCTGTCGTGAAGCTGCTAACTTATGAGCTCGTGTGGAGTGCACACAACCATAGCCGACATGTTTCTCAACTTTCCACACACACACACTCTCTCTCTCTTCCTCACGTCTCTCTTTCTGCGAATAGTGTGCGCTTTTATGAAGTAAAAGTATAAAAGAAATGTGTGTGTGCGTGTGTACTTTAATAACGACAGGGAAAGCAAAGGGTCGCTACACTTTTTATGAGGAAATATATCAGATCATCCATTAAAAAGCAGAGGTCTCACAGTTTCGCAGAAGCGGAGCAGCACATGATAGGAGTGTGTATTTGTAGCCGAATTTTATCTGACTGGAGATACATAAAATGAGATTGTAATGGAATGTTTATGGGAGATGTGATATAGTAGTAGGAAAAACTACGTTTTGTCCACGACCTACCCCACTGTTACCAGTACCTAGAATTATGCAAAAAGTACTTGACTAAAATTGATTCTTAGGCATTGTGGTAAATTAGTTTGTTAGTGTCTCATCCAACTCAAGTTGTCCATGGAGTGCAGAACATCTCCATTGCTGCCTTGAGGCTGTTTTCAATCCCTCGTCAAAACGCTAGGGACTTTGTAAATATAATTGATTAAAGTACTGCGTTGAAACGGATTTGAAAACCATTTCGTTATGAAAAAGGAAGCAGTTGCCCAAGTGTAAATCAATTCAAGGTACTTGAAACAATTGAGTTTGTTGAAATGCTTCTCAAAATATTCGCAAGATTTTTATTCACGCACACTTCCGAGATGTGAAAATCTATAAATTAAATCCAGTCGGCAAATGAGTACTTTTAGAGGATCAGTGATCTGTAACTTTAATCGTACATAAATGTAATTGGACAAACGTTCACATATGCGTAGTCAAAGAACGAGAAATTTGAGAGAGATGTGTAATTATCTTTTTACACTTTTCCTCTCAAGAATTTTAATAGACCGTCTACACCGTCGTCGTGAGTACGCTATACCGTAAATCCGACGGCATGTGTTAAGATATGTCGAAACATGCAACGTAACATTGAAAGGTTCTCTCCGTTTTCTTTGTACTGGCAACTCGCTCGTTGTCTCATTATCCTCTCAGTTTTAATTATCTTCTTTGCGCGCACAGGTACACGATTCCAGGCGTTGTTTAATGGACGACAAAAACACACAAGTGAACAAAAATCTGTTTACCTTTTTAAAAATCCCTTTTGCCTAACCTTCGGGGTAACAACACATGAAACTTCATTTTCTACTTGAAGAATAAGAAGCAGGAAAGTTATTGTTTTTACCGAGGCTCATAACTTTTTTGCTATGATTGGTTGGGCATTCTAGCTTGAAGCGTAACGTAACATCAAACCCTTCTATCCGTCAGATATATAATGCTTACCTCTCGAAAACTTTATAAGCTAATGTAATGTGAACTCAAAAGTTACAATATACTTTTAAAAGTTAACTACAACATCTTGTTCGGACGATCTCATTTGTTATATTTGAACAAGCACAAGATTCTTCAAGTGTTAACCCGAACTTGTAGTAATGTTCCCTCTGGAAAAAGATTCACGGCTCTACAACATTCTTTCCTCTGGAGATTGTCTAGCAAATAATAGAGAAACTTGCAGCTCTTTCTCATTTACCTTTTCTCTTGAGCTTTGCCGACGAACGAGAGCATTGTCATATACAGAAAAATCATTGAAGGTAGAACCTGGACAACTTCTCTTCAAAGGAAGTGGTGATGAGGTTGCCGATGAGTTTGGGTATTCAGCGTATGGAGAGCTGATTGCAATTAGGTTTCAGGATTTAATGAGATTTTTCTCTGGGAAGGTGGAACAAGGCCTGCTTTACTTTGGTAGAGACGTTTTGTTTGTTGTTTTTTAAAGTTTTTTTTTAAACACAAGACGATGGTAGCGTGTAACCTAGATTTTTCTTGGCAAATGGTTTTGTCCACCACTGTCTACTGATTGGTATGCGACTCGTACTATTTATTTGTGCCATCACTTTATGAAAAGAATAACATTTTTAGCGTTGAAGAGAAATTACGGGGCAACTGTATATTCCACAAATTCATTCTCCTGCAGCTGAGCATCACATTATAGTAATAAAACTATTCAGGGTGGCATAAATTTTTCAAACTTTTTTTACAGCCATTTAGCAAAACTTCACCTTTCCACCCGTTGTTTATCTAAAGAGCATTCATTACCCACACTTAAATTGTTAAAGTATTTTTGCAAAGATGGAAAAAAATTGCAAATAATGAAATCAGCGATCAAGTCACGTTCACATCTCATTTTACTGGTTAACCAGAGTGAACTCTTAAACGTTATGAAAGGAGGTGGTTTAAACTTTTGCCATCACCCATCCAGAAAAAAAGGAAACTCAATATGATAGCTATTTTTCTACTTGTTGCCTTTTCTCCTTCTCCACAATTACGCCGTTTCGTTTTGGTGAAATGTTGGCAGTCTAAATGGGAAAATTACAAAGTGGACTTTTATGGCGCATTTTGTTTTTCACACACATTCATTTTCCAAATTAAACGAAGGAAACGAGCCACACACAAGACAAAAAACAAAATGTTTTGTGCACCTATGCAGATATGCAAGTGGAGCTGTGCTTGTATACATATTCGCTCACGTCAGCAAGAATCCCCATGATGTCCCTTTATTTCATGATTTTCTTTTTCCAACAATGCCTCACAATGGCGTACACCGTGAATGAGTGTTTCTCTTTTGCCTCGAGAGAAGAGAGACAGAAAAAGCTGTAAAAAGAGAGTTAAGAATGGTTTCCCCCTTGAGTTTTTGAGTGAGACTCTCATAAAAAACAGAATGATGAGTATGACCACCAAAACAGTGAGTCTTTTTTCTCTGATTATCATTATTATAATACAATAAAAACCGTTTTTGTCAGCGTGAGCCAAACACATGACCACAGACTTGCTGGTGTAGGCAACACACAAATACCTCCGAGTTTAATGGATATGTTGTAAACTTCATTGAAATGTGGGTGCACACACCGTTTCCTTTGCGCGTACTTATCGAGATAATCATAATTACAAAAGGAATACATATACGCGACTGAAAAGACGGATGCAAGCAGAGCTTTTATATTTTGAACAAAAAAAAAACAAGCATCATTTTAGTTCATGTTAGAAGCAAACTCATGCAAAGAGCATTACACCCAATTTTTGTTTCGTCTTTCTCTTCAACCATTACAATCTCGTGACTAGTTCCAATGTTCACAATTACATGGATGAAGAGAGTGAGTATTTTACGGGAGAAAATATGCTCACTCTCTCGTCATAATTAGAAGGTAGCTTTAATTACAACAATGGTCATAATTATCACATGTGGTGAGCTTGTAGACTTAAACAGTCCCATTGTCATTGGGTCTCGTGAGAGGCTTCATGTGGCTCTGAAGCAGTGGTACATGATTAGCACAATTGTCTCCCACAAAATTAGTACTGTGTCGCTAGATTCTCATTATTTGACTGGCTTAAAATTTACGTGACACTCTAAACAACTTACAAATTACTCCTCGCTATATTATATTCAGTCACACACGAGAGTAACAGAGTTATCAACGGAAATAGAATTTACTTGTTTGCTTTGAGGACAAAATGAAAACAAAAGAGTGTGTTTGAGAGACTGAAAGGACTCTGCGGATGAAATTGTTTTGAGAAAGGGTTCATTCAGAGATCAGAGAATCTCATCTCCGATTGAGAATCCTCAGATTTTGTTTTGGCATGTCAAGTGGTACTTGATGTGAGTGGTTTGTGCGTGAAGACTACTACAAGCATAGAAACACAAACCCATTCTTTGATTCTTGACGATGCCGGTCCTTCTCGGCATTACAAAAAATAACTACGTTTAACTGGGTTGGGCTTCGTGATTGTAAAGCTGCTGTCAAGTATTGAGCTTCCTCTCAATTATTTCCTCATTAGTTATCTGCTCCAGACTGAAATGGTAGAATTCAGCTGGATAATATTGAATGCAAAGAGCGGAAATATATTCCAAATCGAATGGAAAGAAACGGACCGTAACATTTTCAGCATTACTGACCGTCCTCATACATACTCTTTTGGGAGTTTAACGTTTTTTTATATTTTTCTTCGTTTAATGGTGATTTGATGATGTGCTTGTGTTTTCAACTTTTAAAAAATCATCATCAGCCATCACACCAAACCACCATCGGGTTGAGCATCACTTGAGAGGAGTCACGTCTTCAGTCTTCGGTATATGTTTACGGGGATGAACGTGTGTGTCCATTATTTGTAACTTGGCAGTGGTAGGTGGTCCTGTCAACTTGAAAAAATGGCAGTAGTTTTTCTTTCTCTTTACAGATTAAAAAAATTACATTCTTATACTCTCTCTCTCTCTGCCTTTGCCAACTGCCACCAGAACGACAAATGCGTAATAAATGTGCACATACACATGCAGACACACTTATATATATTTAGAAAGACGCTAGAGGTAACAAATGTGCATTGAATTTTTCTTCTCAGAGTTGAATGATGGTAAAATGATGACTGGAGAAAATTACTTACTCCACTTTAATTCATCTTAAGTAAGGTTTATACAACGAAGCAGGAAGGAGAGACGACAGGTAAATGCTCAGAATCCTCATGGGATTCACCATTCCACGCCGATGACTCGTTGACTGACGACTGACTGATGATTTGATGCGGGTAATGATGATGGTTCGTGAATTTTTTTCTGTACTCCCTTTTTCCCTTTTTACACGCCAAAATCATCATCTCGTTGTAGCGTACTGCACAGTCGCTACTTCTAACATTTTGTACTATTTCATTACATGTATCGATGAATGTGTAGTCAGAGCAGAGAGCACTTTTTTAAAACAGTGTGTTTTCCGTTTCAAATTTTACAAGTCTATTATTATTACAACAACTACCCACGACCATAATATTTGGCTTACTTCTTGTACTTGTCAGTCAATCATTGTCAAAAAAAATGCATGCTTTGTGGAGGAAAGAGTGAAAAGGTCTTCAAAACAAAACTGCGGTTACGTGTGTACAGCTTATCGTTGGATCATGAAGGGGTCGTCAGAGATGTCAGCGGAGTCGAAAGCCTCCTTTTGACACACCATTCACAACATACTCTCAGAGACCAAGCCACAATACCGTTTGTGAACATTTTTTTGCATGCAAATGCCGATTGTTGTGAGTATGTACGTGTAGTAATAATAATAATAATAAAAGGTAATAATCATCTCAAAATGATTACGACGATCCGGTTCGGGTGACCAGACCACTGTACCTTAAGCTTCTGTTCCTCACGCACACATGCACTACAATTTGTACACTCTACCCCCAAAAACCTGTGTGTGCTCCTAATTGAAATCGGAAGCCAAAGAGAGGACCGTCAAGGAGTCTCCTTCAGGTCATGAACAGTCATCATCAGTCAGTCGTCATCACACACGACACATGATACCCTCTCAGTGTCTCGTTCTTTTGACATTTGACAAGTTGATCAACGGCTGCTGATGCACCACAATATTATCCTTGGCATTGGTCTCGTTGTTGAGCTGAAGCTCAATAATAATTCAATTCTCTTCAATAATAACCAACAAATTAGAGGAGTCACACGGAATGACGCGAAATATTCCTGTTTCTCACAGTGAAACAAAAGGTTGGGAACAAACAGCCAAGAAATCTCTTGTCGTTTTGTCTTCTCCGTTTAATTTGATGCTTTCAAAATAAAATTGATCTTGTCTTGTTGTACACATGGGGCAATCATCATCATAAATTGGTGTCCTCCTCCTATTTCTTTTGCTTCCCGTCCGTGTCCTCTTGACTGACGTGATAATAGGGTGTTGATGACATCTTAACAAATAGTGTGCCTATACTACTCACTGTATGTTATGTGTGTAGCATTGATGATTGTGATGACAATTCCGTGTCATTGCATTGCATGTGTTATGCTGATGTGGCTTTGTGCTACCACCACCGTTGTTGTGCGTAGGAAGTTCATAAATATATATTCATGTGATGTGGTGAGCAGGACACAATGCAAATCGTAAGAATAGTTGTAGAAGTGAATGATACGGTTTTCATTGAGACGGAGACAGTTTGATGATAGCTTCTCTGCTCAACAATGCATTATTTAATATTACACGGCTGTCTCTCCTTTCTGTAGTCTCCAGTGGGAGGCTCACAATACACCCATTTAAGAGACAAAGAGGAAAAAAAGTCAAATAATATTCGGACAAAAGGCAGATGTCACATGCAAACATGTTGTATGGGATGATGATGCCTTGTAATGTGTGTGTGCTACAAGTAGTTAAATCATAAACCATAAATTCATTCCATACGCTCTTTTTCTCAGCACAGAGGATATTACATTGTGCCTTGAGCTATTATTTTGTGTACTAAAGAATTCTGATTTGCTGAGAAAAAAACTGTGTGCGTATCGCCTGTAATATTTTTATCGGATCTTTCAATCTTGTGTACCGCATCAGCTTAATTGCAATCACGAATTACCATTTCCAACTCTCTCTCTCTCTGTGTTTCTAGAGAAAGAGGAAAATAGCGATTGCCAACTTTTTTTTCGTATGCACATATTATAATTTTCCATCAAGATTAATCATAATTTCCGTACTAATTAGGAGTCAGCGAGGCAAGAAATCTTTACCACCAGCAAAGTAAACTTTGGTGTATGAAAACGTCTAAAGCTCTCTTATTCTTGATGATGATCATCGTCACGTTGATCATTAAAAGCTTGAGCATGGCCAACAAAGTACAAAAGATGTCTTCTAACAGCACATTACAGTCTACAAAAACTCGTCTCTAATTTTCCACATTGATTCACTCGCTCACCCAGTGAGCGTATGTACGTTAAAAGATACTTCTTTGCATTCATTTCCTACGACTGTCTAGTCTAACCATATCGCACACAACTATTGAGAAAATAGCAACTTTTATTAATTTTACTTATATTCGTACAACATTTTTTGAGAATGCCGTTTGAGAACGTGGACACCATTGCTTTCTCAATAGACCCTCATTTACTAACTGCGCGTGGTATACCGTCGTCCACTTGGCTTCATCCTGATAGCACCTTCTTCCCTTTTTGCGCGTCACTTGATCGACGAGAAAGGCTCTCTTCGAAATGATAAAGAAGCCTTCATTAATATTCAAAAAAGAAGAGCTATGAAAAGACGCATCAATAAACCATCATCGTTTCTCTTTCGCATTGTATTCTTCTTCTGGAGAGAAAAAATTGTGAAGGCTCACATTATACTTACTAGCTACACAGAGAATATATTTTTACCGCGTAGTTAGCGTAGCACTTTTTTCGTCTTCCTTCCAGCACAACCATTACACGGAGAAAAATGCCTAATAATTCAGGACGACGATGGTGATTATAGTGATATTGTGTGTGCCTTGTGCCAGAAACGTGTGCAAAGTGTACATTGCCTATTAAGCGCTGAAAATTTGAGAGAAGAAAAGTACAAAAGTCTTTTTTTTTTCTTCAAGTCGCACTATCCCATTCACCACACACCCACGGTATACACACTCAATAGGATGCACACAGTCTTGATACCATCGATCGACAACTATACGAGTGTGTGAGTTGAATAAGGTTTTTTTACTTGACGAAAAAATGTGAGTATTATCGACGATGCAACAGCGGCAGCCAGCAGGTATATAAATTTTCGGTACGGTTGCCGTTGGTCAAGCGATCCTTAAAGAATGGAGGAAGACAATTGTTCAAGAATATTTTGACTTTGCTGCATGCTGATCTCTCCGAGAAGTACAAAAAAGCTTCTGTGAAGATGATGTTGTGTGATGGGCACATGCCTTGCAAAGTACAATTCCTCGTGTCTCCCCTTGATTTCACTTGGAAGAATAAAGAGTTTTTTATGATGATGAGAGAGCGACCAGAGAGGAGAGAATACTTGAAAATAATGGGGTGGTTGATGAGCAACCGTTTTGTGGAGAAGAATAGAAAGAAGATGTGAGAGAGAAAGAAATATGTGCCGATTTGCTAGTGTGTGTGCCTCTTTAGAAAATCACACACTACTCATAATCTCCTCCTTGGGTTCCGTACGGTGTTCGTCAGTAAAGAGACGTTTGATGTAGCATTTTCAATCAGGGTCGTTATTCAAAAATGGAAAGGGAAATAATAATGCAGGATTATATGAGTGCGCACCTTACTCGTTGTGAAAAGCTGTATCAATCGTGTACACATTTGTTCAAGTAGTTAAAAATCCAAACGTAAAACCGTACGTTGTAATAAAAAAAGAGTTTTTGTTTGAAAAGAAATAAAAAGTGGTCCTATTTTGAAACCTTTGTCTACCACACCAGTATTCTACCCTCTTGAACTTGGGCGAAAAGTGGCGTGTTGATGAGCTGGCAAAATAGAGAAATTCCACTACATGGAGGAGTTGTGAAACTGAAAATTTTTTGTTTTATCTCCCAATTTTTATGCGTTTAGTGCTCGAGGACAAAAAAAATGTTTCACAATCGAAACACGACACATAATACGTACGACGAACCTATTTTTCCGGGTTTCTCTTGGAAATCAGCAGATGGGGAAATTGCGAAAAACGAGCAAAACCAATTTCTCACTGAACAAAATTACTACTCGCTCTCCTCTTTGTTCAAAAGTAAAATGCCATTTTGCTACTGCCCCTCTCTTTTTGCACTCCATGAATTTTCTTTTCTGGAAGAGAGAAGAGGAAGAAAAAAGGTTTCTGTCATAAATCCTGAGAGTGGGGCCAGCACGTCTCGTAGGTCCCATAAAACCGTTATCATTCTCTAAATAGCTCTTCTAATAGTCTTTTCATTATCTTACTCTTCATTGCCCTGTAGTTGAGGATTTTTACTTCGAGCCGAGTGCAATGTGCGTACTGGTACTTCGATCTCATTGCTTGGGTTGGAATCTCGCGGAGCAACTTGATGATTATACGGTCGTACATTAATTCCTCCTGTAATACCCCTCATCAAAGAAGTATGCGATGAAAGCTAGGAGAAAGGATACTTTTCTTATTCTCTGGATCTATTCTTCAAGTTTACAATGGAGTTGGAGTTTTTTCGCGTTGTACATTTTGTAAAGTCGTCATTTAAAAAGTATTATGCAAAATAAGATGAAAATCTTTCTCAACCTTTGTATTTCATCCCCTTTTCCCAGAAAAAAAACGTCTGCGAGAACTTTTTAAGTATTTTTCTTTGACTGCACTGTATTTGTTGCCGCTTCGCTGATTGTTTTTTAGGCTTAAAGAGAAAATGGAATATTTATGGGCATTGTAATCATGATCCCATGAAATTATACACGAAATATTCTCATGTCACCCAGCACCATAGGATCTCACAAAGGGATATGGTGAATGTATGGTAAATATGTCAGCATTTTTCCTCTCGTTTCGACTGCTTTCTACTTTTTTACTCAAGGAAGGAGAAAATAGGGGAGAAATTTATGATTTCTGATAAAAATGTGTACAAAGATATTCAACAGACAGTGGAGAGTTCAATGTTTTGTGAAGAGTTTGAAAGAATACACAGATATACAGGAAGCTATACTTTCCCAGTTGAGATCATCTTAAAGAAATATATTTTGTATATGTTTTCCTTTAAAAGTTTGTCTAAAGTGACTCAAGCGAACGATTGAATGAATGAAGGGTGGCTTAACAAGAAACTGTAAAAGTGCATACATGACCAAAAAAGTCCAGGAAAAAATGTTGTTTTCGGACCCAACTTCAGCTCTCTTGAGAGAGAGAGAATGAGATGGGAAAAATGGCCATCAAATTCGCTCGAGTGGTTTGGGACCATTTTTCATAATGTCCATTCTCCCCTTAAATCCTTCCTTCTATTCCACTTCTTTTTTACAAAATCATACAGCAAAACTTATTCTTTGTGATGCGCTTTGGTTTTTATCTACACCAATTCTAAAAAAAGTCGCAGAAAGTACAGTAAAGGAAAAAAGTTTCCCTGATCTGTCTCCCTTTCGATTTGATGGCGTAGTGGAGAGAATACGGGGAAAACTTCCACTCTTCAATTCTGCTTCGATTGCTCTTTTTTAAAATAAAGCTTTTCTTTACTTTCAGTTGAAAAGTAGAATCTAATCAAAGTACCCTCAATGACCTGGTCTTCGTCATTCTTTTACCGGTAAAAAGTTCAGGAAAGCTTTGCGGTTTTTGTGGTTTCATCTCTTGAAACTTGATACGTTATGCTTACTCATCCGTTATATTTATTGTAACGTCCACTCTCTGATAGTGCTCCTATCATTGACTTGGGACACGTGCGATCATCATCATAAATATGACTTTGTTGTGTATCACATCTTCTTTGAAGAAAGGAGTAGGAGTTCAAAAGTAGCTCGTGGGTGAGATACTTTTCCTTCCCACAGGGAGCACATACTTATCCTATGACATATCCATTGCGTCGGGTCAGTGGCCAAAAAATATCACGGCAAAAAGAGAAAAACTTGTATTTTACTATTGCACCTCACCCATATCTTTCTCTCGAGCTCGCGCTCATCTCATAAATAAGAGGAGATTCGTGTGATGTTAATGGGACTGGTTGGAAGGATCTTTGGATTTCATTAGGCGTCAATAACTTAAGTAGAGGAAATTAATTATGATGACAGAAGCGAAGCACAGGTGGAAAGAAAAGGATTCATCCTCTTAAATGTGCCCAACCAGATAACAATCCTTTCCCTGTTTTTTTTAAAATAAAAAACGAATCTCAAAAGCCAGGCTTCTCACTTTTATTGCTATATCAAGTGGGGGGCCCAATCTGTTCTTTTGGCAGTTAAGTATGTTGTTAGACGACAGTTCATTGTCATTTTTTCTACATACACTACCGTCTCTGTGTACCGTGTCCTGATGTCTTGTGTACAACCTCCATCATGAGTTATGGCTTTTGTGGAGATGATGCAAGCAAAAAAACGCTGAGAGAATGGAGTGGACAGGAGCGAAGTTGAAAAACGTGTGTCTTTTTGGGGAGTTTGGGACAACTTCCAAAACTGTACATGTTCAGCGAAACACACATTTTGAAGAAAAGCTTGTTGCGTCAAGAAGAAAATGTATTTTTCAGTGGCTATCATATCAAAGAATCGTGTCCTCACCTCTCTCCAACTCTCTTGTCCATTTGAGACTATTGTCAAGAAAAACAGCAGCAATCCAATGATACAGGAGAGATTGCCTTGTTTTCAAAGTGGTGGGGTGTGGCTGTGACGATTGGATGTGAAACGAGTGCACGTATTCAACATTCTGGTTTTCTTTTATTCAACAACATCATCACCACCAGCCAAAGTAGCTGAAGGCTTCGCCCATTTTATTGTCGAGTTTAAATCGAATCGAGGAGGTAAAAGAGAAGTTTAAGCAGCATTTGTCTCTCAGTGACTCACGTTCAGTCACTGATCAATAAATGACCTGATCAAGAGGAAAATATACTTGTATTCTCAAGTATTTCTCTTCGTGATATGCGTGACCATACGACAATTGCATGCGACGCCAGAAGGCAACATTTAAATGGGATGAATAATGGACCTGATCATGTCATTAAGAACAGGGTTATACACATTTACCTCTGAAGCCATGGGAAGGTAGTGCCTTTGATAAAATTGTCATTTATGTCTCTTTTTCGCTCAAAAAATATTATTGAGAGGTAGTAAAACACTTTTTGGATTTAGTAATCAATCCGCGAATGAAAGGGCACTTATGATGAAAGCCCATTCGAGTATAAAGCTTTCTCACCTGCGTTCTCCAAATTGGTACAGACGACAAAGTGAACTTTTCAGATAAACTGCATTTTTTCTAAGTTGAGTCCACCTGACGTTCCAAGAAAAGTGGCTAAATCCACACAAGTAGCCTTTCCTCCTCTCACTTGAATTACAGAGGACATTACTCATTTATCAAGGTGGAGTGAGTGAACCCATGACTGATTGTCGAGAGGGTGCTCGCACACACACTCACATTAGGCAAGTACAAAGCAATCTACTTAGATTAGGCTAACCACATTAATCGAATTTGATCTTAATGCATTTCCAAACTCCATTCGTCTTTTCGGGTTTTTTCTCTCGTTTCGGGTGGCTACCCACACAACACTCAAACTTTGTGGTAGCGGGCCAGCAATAAGGCATCATTATCTTAATTTGTTTCGTAAAGAAGGCAAAAGCCAAACCAATCCACCTCACCACAATCCTCGTGTACTGTTTCAGTCGCCCTTTTTTAGCTCATGATTGTCAGGGGAAAATGATCCGTGAATTGAGCTACATTTGGCAATAATCGTGAAGGTGAGCTCAAAAAGGTTGACTACTCAACCCTAATGATCCACACATTAACAACGCGCACATACATGATTATACTCTTGCACTTTTGTTTCCCTTTACCTCTCTCAATTACTGTTATCACCGTTATCAGCATCGTAATATAATTGTGTATTGATCAGTGAGCACTTTGAGCCCTGCAAGTTGTCCACTGATGATCATCTAAATTTATGTTTTATGTGGTTTGGTTCAGCTCGTGCTCAATGTGCTCTAAAGCTACTTGTTACCTACATAATATTTTATATTTTTTATACTCGCCGACGTACCGCAGGCAGGTAGACATTGGAGTCTTGTCATATTCATCATATTTTTCACATATTTTGCAAGGCCGCCAGGCATCTCAAATGTGAAGGAAGGGGTAAGAATAAAAAACGGGTCAAAATGGGTTTGGTCATTTGATTCGTCGAACAATGTTATTTTATGCATTTACACACATTGTTGAGACTATACGTGAGCGTACTATTCGAGTTGATTAGCTTGTAATAGAAAATTTATTTTGTTAAAAGAACATTTTACGATGATACGACAAGTAGACAAGAGGAATTGTACGTTTTGGCTCAAACCAGGCAGTGGATTAAACAATTGCGTAGAAAGCTCTGTGAAACCTCATCTACCCCTTTCCATTACAACAATCCCGCGTAACAATCGTAATGACGTTGTATTTTTTATACGTTCAGTACTCGTGTATGTGTGCACTTTGAAAAAGAAAAAATCAGCAGGAGACTTTACTCTACTCAGGTAATATGTATTACGTTTTTTACACGTACGCTCGTTTTTTTGTTCAGAGAAGGATCAATCCTGTAATTGGCAATTGTCGTGCTTCACTCGAAAAGCTCCTGTGGCTGTAACAGAAAATGAGCATAATATTGTGTCGTGGTTGTGGCGAAGCGTGGTTGCATGTTGTTAACTATAATGCTTACTCAGACACACACACGGCAGTGCTCTTGCTCTCTTCTGTTTTTTATGCATTTAGGCTCAATAAGCATTAAATCAGGAGGAAAATTACTTATTGTGTGACATTATTAAGGCTTGATTACATGTGTATTCCATAGCATGGCATGAGTCAATCCTTAGGGCTAATCATTCCATCTCGTCACTGAGTCGGTTGGTGGTCGCCGCTTGAGCTTGTGTGTGTGGTGGCCGTGTCGCTCGGTTCTATTCCGTGGCCCAAAAAAATTGACTTGTTTTGTGCGATAAATGAGCTGCAGATTGCAACAAAGGGATACAAAAGAGAGTTTACAAACTCCGAAATGAGCAACATTGCACATTATGCAGTGTGTGCGAGGAATAGTGTAAGATTGGAATTTTGGAATGTGAAATACGACGGCTCTATACACACTCCACCAGGTGGCAATCATTTAAAAAAAAATGGTTTGAGTGCTCACTCCAGCGCAATTTATCCGTAGTTTCTCTCCATGCGCAATGGTACTCTTTGTGGAGTTTGCATTTCTCTCCTCGGATTTTTTCAGGGTACATACGTTTTCAAACTTTACATGTTGATACGATAGTGTACACGCTTGTGGCTGCTCATCCTGTGTATTTTTTTCTTCATCCATCCTCAAAAGAAATTTGAAGGCACATCTGTCTGAGTGGTAACGGGAGTGAATGTGAGCATTACAGAGTGCTATATGCCATGTGCCCGATTTCAGTGTTGCAATAGAGAGGAAACTGCATATTATAGATATACCGTAGAAATGGATGACGAGCACATTATGATGACGATGCAGAGAGAGTTTGTGTAACAAGAAAAAGCAACATTTCACATTAACCATCTCTCTTCTTCCTCTACCTTGTGTATAGATTTTTGGTTAGAAGCATGTATCCTTCCTCTCACAAGATGAGTGAAGAAGGATGTGTGTGCAATGCAGTTTACTTTAGGCAAGAAATATTCAACGTCGTGAAGAAAGAAGCGTACAACAGCCAACATATATTCCTAGAAAATATTATACTGTTCCTCTGGATTGGAAGAGTAGAGCGGAACGGCATGTTTTTAATTTTCCACTCGCATTATGTTCCCGTCGCTCGTGGTCGTATGCAATTTATCTTTAGGAAAAAGCTTTTCCCTTTGACTCCACAGTCGAGAAAAAAAACTGGTGTTGCTGTAACTTACTCTGGTCTTCTACTCGTTGGCTCCGGAGAAATGCATCATGAGTTTTTTTTTGGCTCATGGAACTTTGCATTTTGTGACAAATTTTTCAAATACATTTTACAAGAAAGTGTCTCGATTCTGAAAATAATGGAAGGCTGCTTCCAACATTTCTAACTTTAGTTGGCATTTGACGATTATCAAAGATGCAAAGTTGATCCAGGTAAAGGCATGTAAACACTGGACAGGAATGCAATTTCAGATTCAATGCAGAAAGTTATTACCCAAAGAATATTGATTTCTTTCCCTGAATTTGCAATATCACATTGGTTATCTCCCCTTCGACCATATACTACCATATCCCAGAATCCCATCAAACACCTGGAACATAAGATATAGGGTTTTGTGAGAAAAGCAAGGAGAGACTCTGCTTACTAGGTTCTCCAGCGGAATTCGGCTTCTCCTCTCATATACCGAATGCACAGTATACTCGGGAGTGCATTGCCTTCCGCGTTGTCTCCGGTGCTGCTGGAACGAAGCGAGAGGGAGAGAGAGCACACTCACTCCGACGAAAGAGAAAGGAAGCGGAGAGAGTGAAACTTTTTTATACTGGAATCATGAAATATTGCGCTTGCCTCAGAGTTTCCATGGGCACATTACTCTGGTTGGCTCTGATGAATAGTCGTCTACGCGTTCTGGACAAAATCGACCACTCACAACAACTGCCATGCTCGTTTTCTCCTTTTTTCTCCAACTCTCTCTCTCTCTCCAGCACTGTAACTACTGCCTTTCTCCACAACGGAGCACAACGCATTTTTTTCTCCAGAATATCCTCGTGATGAAATAATACGTAATGGGAATGGAGTGGGTGGCCTTTAAACGGACTCATGTAGGTTTAAAGGAAATAAAAAAGTTTTTTTCTCCGACAATAATCATCCATCTTTCCCATCCTAATTTGCAGTCTCCTATATACGTTCCCCATTCCAGAAAAAAAATTGCAGTTTGATGCACTTTCCAGTTTTGCATTCCATTGCACACCATGATAACATCGGAGACTATACTGCCACCATCATTTTGAAGAAAACGATAAAAGAGAGATTTCGTTGACCTTTATTTTCCACCATAAAAACTCACCCATAAATATATATCCCGCGCAGAATATTATATAAATACTATATATTACGCAAACTCGAGTGGTGTGTGTAGGTGTAAAGTAAGAATGATGAGTGGCAAGGTCATTTCCTTTTTTTGTCTGCTTCCTCTTATTCATCGTCATTTTGGTGGTGCTAGTGGTACACTTATGTCAAGAAACTCTGGAAGTTAAAGGAACAAGATATATTTCATTTGGGAGAATGTGACAGGAGGGAAAAGGGATCGT
>JAHZMW010001007.1:0-18308 GCA_027743745.1 Alloscopus bannaensis | reverse complement strand
TCTTCTTTTGTTCCACGAGAGAATGCTTTGAAATTTAATGAAAACATGGGTACCACTGCAACAGGCCTGTGTAATAATATCTTCTGGTAGTTTCGCAGAGCTGAGTTTTGTGAATATCGTCGTGTGTGCGTTGTACATATCTTCATATGCATGCACTGTATATGCAACGACATTTGGCCTTACAAAATTGTTTATATCTAATTTATTTGAACTGCCAACTTCAAAGAGAGTGAATCTGGTGATACAGTTTGGCATTTTCAATTGATTTTGAACCGGAAGTTGTTACAATAAAAGTTCTACTTTCTGCAACAAGCATATGATGTGTAATGATGTAGCACTGTTCCAGTTTCAGTTTTTATATTATTTGTGCTGTTATGATTAGCTTTGTGTCTGAAAATGTCACTACAAAGATTGTTACTGAAATGGAAAGGAAGAAAGCGAAATAAGAATGAGCTTGTATATCTAAAGCAATATTTTTGTAAGATGATTGAATTGTACTGATTGGTAGTTTGGACTTGAGCAAATGCATTCAAATATCATAAGCTACTCATTATTTCACAAATTAACGACAAAGAAATGGAATGGACAGCAGTTCCATGTTGAATTATTGTTTGTCAACATCGTAGTGACTAGAAAAATGTCATTCATAATGAGCCCACATTTTCGTTCTTTGTTCATAGGCAAACCTATTATTTTTGATCAACATAATGAGGATACTTCTAACAAAAGTTCAGCGGACCAATTCGTCGTCCGATGCAGTACAATTTCGGTAAGAAAACGGGTTTAGTCTGGTTTAGATTATATTTTATTATATGTACTCATAACCAAACTACAGCACAACTATGTAATGTTATCAAAATTCAGGATGTGTCAACGGGTACACAAACACGTTGATAAAGGAGTTAGAATGAAGCTGGTTAACGTAATTAACTATGCTTAACTTTTGTATGTCGTGGTATTGCAAACGCAACCTGATCGTGAGATTGTAACCCGTGACACAGAAAACGAACCGTGGTGTTTCAAAATCTAAATACACCGGCGACGTTTAATCCATAGAAGTATTCGTGAAATTTTATCTTAAAAATAATTGTATGGCATTCGCAACGAAAATGAATGTGGTAGGCGGTGGGCAAGCGACTCTCAAAAGCACAGAGACTGCTTAATATTTAACAAAACATCAAGTCATAGGCCAAAAGCACAGCGACATTTGGGGCTTGCTTAAATATGCTAATGTTTCCGTGTGTGTTCATTGCATTGAAACATCAATTCAAATTACGACCTGAATCAATATATGATAAATTTTAAATTGTATTTATGAACTGGGCAAGGTGCATACATGGATTAATTAAATACATATTGTATGTGATGTTAAGAACATAAACCAACAGCTGCAGCCAAGATGTAAGGCGTATACGTACAGGTATGCATAATGTGCAGCCGACAGATACTAAATGAGCGAGGTTTTGGGCTCATATGTAGTAGTGGCGGCACTGGATCAATACTGAATATACACAAAAACATTTGCGTTTGATTTTTGAAAGCCACGTCGTTTGTAAGACCTACATTGTTCACAGTATTTTTTAACAAAAATGGTAAAAACGGTAAAATCCATAGACTTAAAACACCCAATATTATATCTAGGAAAAAGGTTCTTTTATCCAGCTTTACGTTTCCAGTCAGGAAGAACAGTGCAGAATTTATTGCAAAGGTAGATCCTTATCGTGAGGACTGAAGGCAGACGGAAACAACCCGCGTGAGGAGGTGTAGAGTTGGTGGGCTCTAATTACACTTGCATAAACCGAGTCGATGGAGAGCTAAATAAAATAGCTTTACCTAATAGTAAGTGATTCATATGTGCTGGTATACATAATATTAAATAACACTTCACAAATAAACAGCTCAACCACGAATCCATTCTCGTGATACAAATAGGGCATATTAGTCTTCTCGTAAATCGGCTTCGAATTTTGCGGCCTGTTGCAAGAATGAGACTTGAGAAAATGTGTAATAATGACGTATTTTGGCATTTCGATCGAGCTCATGTCAGTCGTGTTTAGCAACATTGAGTAGGTCATGCCACAAGCTTGTGTAACTTATGATGGTTTGGTAAATACGCACCTTGTCAGAGCCCACCTAGTTTGCATAACACTTATTGATGTAATGGTGACGCTCACTTTATCATTCTAACAGTCCCTCCTTTTCTTTAATTGAAGTTTATGCGATGCACAACTAATGTATGCTCATAATGATCGTATTATTTAAGCAAAAAAGAAAAGAAAAAAACTTTTATAGTAAACGAGTCTGCCATGTGGTGTGACTCCATGTGGACGCAACCGGTAAGCGTTGAGGGTAGTGGTGAAAGTACGGAAATTAAAGCTACCTTCGTCTAGGAATGTGAGTGGAATTCGTTGCACCAAACTGTCGCATCTCTAAACTATGAATGTTCGTTTACTTTGAAATCATGTGGTTCATATTGCTTCGCACTTGTAGAGAACTAGTTCAAAGCACAGCAGTGCTCCCTTGGGCATAAGAATTGCAAATGAGGAGCAGTAGCATTCGGAATTCTGTTGTGACTATGACAGATCGGTAAGAATTATGGGATTCCAGAAAACTGAGTTTGTTCTGGTTTTACCAACGCAGTAATGACACGACGTGACCGCTAAATATACCGGGCTAATATAGAGAGAATTAAACATATTTAGAACAAACATGCTCATCATGTACATTTACGTATGCAGAGTACCCCTTAACTCGAAAGTCATGCATCGGAGAGTAGCAGTGGTTAGCATGAGACCCAATTTCATGGGGGAGCACACTTTCAAAGATAATTTAAAACAGGCTTATGCCTGTTTTTGACAGTGTTGGTTTGCCACACTCAATTACGATTTAACCTAAATGGTTTAGCACCATTTAGCACCAAAATAGAATGGGTTTTCATCAGAATACACTACAGGATATTTTTAACTAAGTACGGAGCCAGAGACCCCGGTGGAACAAATAAATGTTTTTTTGTTAATTCATCCCTGTAAGTATTTAGTTAATTTGTGACTCATTTTATAACAACTTCGTTCGTGCGCTTTTCTCATTAATGTGATTCACCTAAACAATGGGATTGAAAATGATTGATGATTTGTAAACTTGGAAAGGATGGTGTTGTGACTTGTCGTAAGTTCGTTCCCAGCGTTTGTCATTTGCAAGAGTCTTGTTGTAGTACATCACTGTTTCTTAAAATGACTCCTGAAATTGGACTTGAGAAATCGATAGAAGCTCCCAACTGTTTTCCCCGTAGCTGACTTGAACACGTCGGAGACAGTATAGAAAAGCTTTTGTGAAGACACATCAGACTGTCTTTTTCGTGCACGATTCCTAGATAACTTTTCCATGAGTGAAATCCTGAACACAGATATGAAGGAGGGGTAGAAAAAATGATTTTCCGACTTCCCAACAAATGACATAAAAATCTTGATTATGATCTCTTCTGACGTGAGTCGCGCCGTGAACTGCACGTATAGTTTTCCATCAATTTTATATCTCATAATTCACCCTACAAACTACCAGAGCATCTTAGAAATCACATTCGCGTGGGAAGACGCAAACATGTTACGGAGGAAGCTTGTATATTGCATTACAGTCGTGTTGCTTCATGTATTTACTTCCAGGAATACTGAGGCAAGTGTTTTATTTCCTGTTTATACAAGTGTCTTCATAGGTTTTTACGTGCCACTCTCAAATATCGCAATCACACTTTCTGCTCCACACACAAAAGGCACAAGGTAACCTCAGCCGAACAAATCTGCAGCCACTTCTTAAATTACTTTTCTAAATTTAGGCCCATCTGCAGAAGACAAGCCCGCAGTCTGCATGTCTACTCTAAAAATTTGTGCATTATTACAATAAACACTATGCCTACAATTGTCGTACCTCTGCTCAGAAAACTTCCGTTTTGGTTTGTCTGAGTGCGACAGCCTTTCGTTTCCGTGTTGTAGAATGTGGAAACACACATACTACTACGCATTAATTTTTGCAGGAGGTTTCCCTTGTTAATTTTTTAGCTGTTGTCAAATACTCCTGTCTATTTTTGCCACAAAGACAAGCGCAATCGGTCGGTCGATACGGAATGTGTAATGAAATAAAACAATGAGTTCACGAGACACTTTTGTAAAGGCAATTTTTTAAGTTCTCAGTGAGTCTGGATAGTTGTGTAGAGCATGCATTAGAAATTCTAAAGGACGTAGGACGTGTGTGTACTTAGCCAACAAATATCACTCTCCTCGAAAAAGGAAAACAATGGAACTCCACTGAATTACAGGGTAGGAACCAGACGGAAGAATGCATTGGCACATTTTCTATGACTTTTTTTTTACAAAGCAACAACGTTGACTTTTTGCCTGTAAATTTGTGATACCATTTCGCTACTCTGTGAACAAATGTTCCGTACCTACGCACTTCATTTATTATGCACTGGATTACCCGCGCGACATACGTAGGCGCATTTCCTAGACATGATGATACCTATTTGTAAGCATAAGTTCATATAAGCCAGTATTATTACGTTACGATGCGTACAAAGAAAACGAGAAAAATAATTTGATTACATATATAGAAATCTCGTATGTGTTATTAAACCTGATTGTGTTCATTTATTTACTATTTGTTCTTCTAAGGTGCACATAGTTTGAAAAACCTGGACTAGCTATCTAGACGTTTCACTGATTCAACCAAGTATCCTTCATAAATCCAAATTGAACTTTCGTCTACTTAACTTGAATTTTGTAGTAACCAAAGTCATCTTTCAGAATTCATCGATTATGGTATAGATACTGAAATCTTTGCAGCTTGCAAGCCCTTCAATACGTAACGTACTAAAAGCAGTCGAATTCCACCTCTCTCATTTTTCTCTCCCTTCGAAAGTGCTTTCTTGTTCGAGAAGACTCTAACAAGTGCTCAACTACTTTTTAGAATGTAAAATCACGAGATTCAAGATACACTCGAGTTTTCCTCTCCACCAAATGAACAGCTTAATGTGAGGGTACACATTTGCTCAACCTCAGTAGTGTGACTCTAGAGCACTTTCACAAGAGTGCCTTGTCCCTAAGCGTGGTATGAGCACAATGATTTAAATCATTTGGCAGTGCCACGTTGTAGCCAACCTTAGTTATTGCTTGTTGTAGAAACCTCACTGGGAGAAAGTTAAAGCCTTTTCCAAGAGCCCCAATGTTTGTAAAGTTATGGCCTACGTTGTGCATATGAATTGTATGACATAATTTTCTGAAGATTGGTGCTGGAGGCTGCAAAGTTGTAGTAAAGCGGTTATGAATGAAGGATGACCTATCGCGTGCAGTTTTGCTGTGAACAACCACGCATTGTGTAGGTTGGGCATATGTATAAGAAAATTTGAGTTTGTAACGATGTAGATCAAAATCTAGCCTAGTATTTCACTGCAATGTGCATAAAATAGAATGAATTCAGAAAGAGCTCACACAATCGTTATCATCATCACCCATCTGAGCAATATTACGTTTCAGACCAAGAAAGTGAAAGCTTCTAGGAGACAGCTTTGTTTGAATTACAAAATTTGGCATAACATACGACACCCTTGTTTATAACAATCCTCAGAGTACTATCATTATTTTTTCTAAGAAACGCTCAGTTTCGGTTTTAGACACCAAATGCGCCAAGATCTTTTTTTACATAAGTTATATACTAGGACAAAGCAATAAAGGCGATTCAGAAAGGGGCACTTGAAAGTGAATTACATTACACTGTTTAGGCTCTACGTTATTTTGCCATCTCTTACGCATTGTGCACAAATTGCAGGCACGATCGACCAATTCCGCTTTCTCTGCATGCTATTATTTTTCTGGATGACTTTCCCCCAAATGCACTTGATGCAAAACCAACTTTACCAGATACTCAAAAGAATGCGTATTATTTACGGTGGTGTGCTTCCCGTCCTTTGCTCCATGCAACTTGTCCTAGTAAGTGGGCCTATGGATGGAAATTGCAGTGTGGAAAATTTATTAGCATGTGATTCTGTGTTCGAAGTGGAATCACAGTGGTAAATCGGGTAATATGTCATGTTCAGGGGATTCAAAAAGGAAATGAGCTATTGTGTTCGAGTTGTGCTCAGCTTCACATTCACTCCTCTTCACACATTGCTACTTTCCCTCTTTATTTATAGAAAGACAGGGACTGAGGAGTGGGGGGCTAGTCTCAAATGTAACGAGCGGAACACAACGTTTTTCTGCGTTGTCGTCGTAAATGGAGTGTTGACGACAGTGAGCAAGTAACGAGTCGTGAATCCAAAGCACAATATTAATGTTCCCTTGCTATTTCAGCTTACTCTTGTAGCATGTGTACCTATCATTGAATCCAGCCTACCTGTGAATTATAAGTAGCGTACATTATGCGTGAAAAAACAGGCGGTTGCAGGCTAAAAATATCCCGAACAATTGAAGTTTACTAATCAATCTTTGGGGACTTTGAATTACTTGTGCTCTCTTGCATGAACTACTACATTTGATCAGACCATGACTGCACCTAAAATAAAAACGAAAGATAATGCGTACGTTTGCACAAACTCAATGGGTCTAAGTATATACGACGCGCACGTAGCCAGAATCCACTTAATCGAATGACAACACTTTCTGCACATTAAATGAGCTGTATTAGATAATTCGATAGTTTGTATTCGATGCAATCCACGCCTAAGAAATTTTAACTATGGTATGGTACTGAAGATATCAATGCAGTCTCTGTTTCTTTTTTGCAGTTCAGGGTGTTGTGCAGAATACATGAATAGACATTTCATTAAAGTTGTTGCAAATGGTTATTTGTACAAGCGTAGTAACCGTGATCGTTCTGGAAATAATAGCTTAATAAAATGTCACATATTTTGTCATTGTGTTTTTGTTTTGCAGACGAGCAGTGAAAGCTACCATCGTCCTCTTTCCATTACTGGGAATAAACAATCTACTCTTCCTTTACAACCCGGGTGGAGAATATAATAAGTTTTTCGTGATTTTCAACACGGTTTTCGGATCGACTCAGGTGAGAAGGAGTACTAGTATGGAATATTACTGTGGTGTATTTTTATGAGCATATATAGTCATACTATTTAAAGTGGTAATAAGTACATGCGTGAGTGCAGGTTCACGTTCATTCTATTTTTAACTCGAACTAGCCTAAACTCAGTGTCGAGGGAATAGGCAATAAAAACTAAATGTAACATTGTATCATTATCAGCTCCCTTAAGTCAGCGTCTTCTCCTCTGACAAAAACCCGTATTGTAAAGCGTCGCTGAGAAAGGAAAGTTCATGTAAAATGCGACGGCATGCTGCACAAGAGCCAGATAGCAGTTTATATTCACAACGGACAAAAGTATAGTCTTTTGTGGTATGAAAGTGAAAGTAGAGTTGAGAAATGTATTAGGAAAACATCTCATGTCAAAACATGTTTCAGTAACGCGTGTTTGATGTTTCTTTTTACTTTACGCAACGGCACAGCTAAATGAATCATCACTCTTATGTGGCAGTTTACATGAAAGTGAAAAGCTTTTAAAAATGTTGCTTTCAAGGTTAAGACTCCGAACTCTCAAAAGCAGTGAAAGCCATGTACTTTTTGTACTTAAATGAAGCTGTCGGACAATACAATACTTAGCCTCAAATCTGTTCATCGCAATCAATGAAAAGTGAACAAAAGGGAAAATCCACAACATTGTAGAAATGCCACTAACAGATTGGACTTACATCCTTGAATAGTGGAGTCATGTCGTGACCTTGTATTTACAGAATGTGTGTTATCTCTATTGGATGTTCTCTATTATAGGATGTATTCCCGCATAATATATCCGTCAAACATCGACATTGTACTAATAGTCCAAAAAGAACATGACGGGCGAGTGCATGACGAATATTGAGCAAAAGCAAACAATTCACGAAATAAACATACCACATTGCAGTTGGACGGAATAAAAACTCCCACTCTTTCTCACCCGAATTATTGTAAACAAATTAGAGCAAATAACGGCGTGGCCTACACTTTTGATAGATCCCGAATACGATAACGCGGTATTTGTTTAAGGACACTAGTCTCATTACCTAACTCATCGTTCTGTACAGGATCCTTCTAAACGCCGTATTGCATCGCTTCTCCGTTAGATATATTAAGTAAACACCTAAATGAACTGGAAGGGGGACACTAATTTCCAGGAACTGATTTTTCTTCCCTCACAGGGTATCTTCGTCTCGATCCTGTACTGCTTTGTGAGCAAGGACGTACGCGACGCAATTCGACGAGAGTACCGACGTTTCACGGCTCGTTCGAAATGCAAACTCGATGAGACGAAGTGACTCCCGAAAACGGGGTGACTCCATGGTCAATCCGCCAAACTCATTTCGACCAAGAACTCATTTTCGAACGAAGCTGAAAACTTCGAGACCCAGACCATCTGACGAAGCGAGTGGAAGCAGGGTCTCTGGCAGTCCGTCTCCAGAGACGGTGAACAAAGTTTTGCGAAGTGAAACTCCTTCCCCTCCATCGCCATTCGCGTACTATTATGGGAATGGCAACAATCACAATCCACTGCAACTGCAGACTGAGACAACGGTGGGAGCCCAAGCTACTAATCGATACGCAGTTTCTATACCGCTTAGTGAACTTCAGTAGTCCGGTGGAAGACCACACAACCTTTCAACCTGGAAAAAGTCTTCAGAGACGCGCAGTTTCTCTTCGTTGACTCTGAGGTGGTGGAATTGAGAGAGAGATGATAATGATACGTACAGTTTTATATACTCATGCTACATCATAATAGAGAGTGGTGGTAATGATGAAAAGGAACGAAACACGATGAGTTGTGATATACTCATATTATGAAATGCTCCGTTTTTTATTCCGCACATCACCTCACACACGGATAGTCGAAAGGGAAACCACGAGAATGTGCAACCAACGAGCTAGGATCAACCACCACACCACCACCACCGCTCCCCATTACTACTTCGCACAAATACAAATGTGTCAGTTTTAGTGAGAGAAAGGGCATGGCCTGGAACAAATCACAGACGCAATCACCCACTGAACTTTTTATGGACTCAAGAATTATAGCTCTCGTGGCAATTTATCACATCTTCTATGACCGCTTATTTATCAGATTTATGATCGTTGTTTCCCTCTCATCTCTCGTATCTACTCAAAGTTACCCACAAAACCCAGAGAAATAATAGGAGGGAAGCGAGTCGCATTCTGAATATTTTCCTCTTGCCCTTTTCTCTTTTCATGAGCTCCCTTCCGCCACTGCGTGTTCTTTACTGTCATAACCCGAGAGAAGAGCAAAAAACGGTGGAGCTACGCTCTTCTCAATTTTCGTCCGTGCATGCAGGTTCCTCTCTATATTTTTTGGTATTCTGGATGTCTACATTCTTAATGTACCTCTAATATGACTTTGTTCACGTAGGTTAAGCGTAGATGCATGTGTTATGTATGTGTGTGAGGTCATATAGCCCATCGACACGTAGTCATTAGTTTGGTGAAAGTGGTGAAAGTTAGAGTGTGGTGAGCGGTGACTCTGTGCATTACAACTAACCGTTTGTACAACACCTGACTACAATGTGAGCCATGATGGTACTTCACTTCTGATCGTGTATGTATGAAAATTTGTGTTTTGAAAACTCTTCAACCGTTTTCAGTATTTGAAGCTCGACATTTATTCCTTTATTCATAGAAAACGTTAATGTACTTCATCATAACTGTTATCTCACTTCATTACACCGCTCGTGTACTTTCGAATGATGAGTGTTCCAAATAAAGAGAATTATTATTATTATACGTAAGAATATACACACGTGGAGTGCTTGATGTCTGCTTTACACTCGCATATAAATATATTTATTTATACGAGTGACGAGGCAGACCTTGGTGTCTTCTCATGTTTCACTACTCCATTTTCTGTACCTCTGAATAGGAACGAGGCGGTGCGGTAGACAGCTTTGAATTATTCCAAAAAGGGTTTCAATTATCCTTTGGAAATCTAAAATCTGACATATTTTAAGACGGAAAAGGTCAACTTTATCAAATTTGCAGATAATAGAAGCTAGGCTATCCCTGTGGAACACTTCCTACTTCCTCATGATTTCCCCTTACACACACAGCTAGACAGTGTGGAAAGCAAGGTTTGAAATTAAAAAGCATTGTATATCCGCAATGAGTAGAACTACAGAAGATTAAAAGTAAACCTTTATACTAACAATAAGACATTCCCAGAAAGCATGGAATCTTTCCGCATAAAAAATCGGCACGTCGGGAGACGAAAGTGAATTACATATACATATGAACATAAAAGCGCCTACTCGCAAACATCCGTTTGATATTTAATCCTGTGTCAGTGGGCGGATATCATGAACTTTGCAAAAACATGGTTAGTGTGCAAATGTAGAATGATCTCCATCGTACTAGATTTACACGGACAAACATGCCTACCTCTGAAATATGTAATCTTTGTTGTGAAATGAAGGACTTGATGATGCAATTCGAACGAGAGTTGAACAAACCGAGCATGTATCAAATTACAAAACACAATGAAAATCTCATTTCTCTCAAGCTTAGTGAAATATTTTGCTTAAATCTCTCCGTTGGTTGTTGCCCGTTTGCCCGTGCAAAAATCCGACCTGTGTCTGTGTATCTCATTCTTTGCATCCTTTATGTAACCGGAAACAAACCACACTTATGTACCTATACAGGTATAATAACTTTCTTTACGCCAAAAGTTCGGTTTATACATGTTTTTCATTATGAGGGTGTTTACAACTTTTCAGGTTTGGTACGTTTGAGGTTTTACTTTTACCACGAATCTGTAAATGAAATGTAATGTTGAATCTACTGTATAACAGAATGATAAAGGAAGCAAGAATGTCCACATCTTAGCTCACCTGCGTACCAGTAGGTATTCGACTTGTGTACTAGAACATATACATTTAAATGTACTTGTTATTCATTTGCCATCCTTTTGCCTTGAGAAATACAGAATTGCAAGAAATTCTCGGCCATCCTGAGGATGCGTTCAGTTATTAAAGAAGATCCATTCAGAATCCGGAAGGTTCTGGATTTTTACATTTCTTTTTATTTGACAGTGACAATGAAAACTATATGAGGTATGCCGAAAAATCTGGGCAATTCCTCACTGTTGCTAAATGTGTACGATATGCTATACGCTTGCCTGGTAGAATATGCACCACTGTGCACATTGAACGCTATACGTACACACAATTCTCAGGACTCGGAAGTATCAAAGGTAGCAAGTCCTTTCCACTTGAGTTGATTACTATGTAAATTATGTACATGTTGGCAATGTTTTCTTGTAGAAAATCAAATAGTCTCGCATTCTTCATTTCATGGAAGGCAGATAAAGCAACAAACTCAATTCACAGTCTGTACCATGTGTCCCTGTTCTCTAATTGCTGCTGATA
This sequence comes from Alloscopus bannaensis, assembly GCA_027743745.1. NCBI lineage: Eukaryota > Metazoa > Arthropoda > Collembola > Entomobryomorpha > Entomobryidae > Alloscopus > Alloscopus bannaensis. The sequence goes on along the minus strand of JAHZMW010001007.1, from coordinate 6,846 downwards.
CGTGGAATTCTTGAGGTTTGAGTTATATCAAAAGCCAATTATGATCTGTAACAAGTTCCCCGTGTCGGCTAGAGAAGCTTTGTCAAAATGAGAATCTGGAAAAAGTCTTTGTAAAATACTTGTTACACTCGGGTATTACACCCAGGGATATTGTTTTATTATAATAAAAATTCTCACTACCGTAAGATACGTCCAGGAACTTGCCTAAGGTCTTAATTTTTTATACTGGACGGAACGCTATTTTAGTTAAAGGTGCAACGTAGAGTGCCTAAAGAAAGTGTTTATTTAAGCCAATTTAATAATAAATCCTCTATTGTAGAGAACAAAAATTGCATAGGATCCTTGTTTCAACAAAGCCTGCTGTACTCCAAAAACCAAACAATCAAGTCATAAAAATTGTAACGAACAGAAAGCCATGACTGAAATGACCTTTGCAATACAGTGCTGATATTACTGTAACATGGGTGTTCTTGAATGAAACAATGTCTTCGCGAAGAGTTGGAGTACGCAGAAATTGTCAAACCGGACAAATGGAGTTGAAGGAAAACTTTGCCCGACTTCCACCGAAGAGATTCAAAAGTGAGCCACAATTTCATTTTAATTATTTGGCTTTTGATTCTTTTGTCTCGGTTGTGTGTGTGGGTGTTCAGGGTGTTAGAAGCATCCACATCGTGTGTGGTTTTGTATGCATGTTTTTTTCACAAAAAGAAGAATATTAAAGTTTGCCTGTCCTACAGTCACAAAGGCTGAACAGCACGTGGAAACCTCGAAAACTCGCATAAACTGGAAAATTCAGGAAATGAGCAGAAAAATGAAGTTTAAGGTTACGCTTTAGACACGTACGGAGTATGTTTAGATTTCGGTGCTGCTATGAAGCCTTCTCAAGGTCCCCGAAACGGAGTGATTTATAATAAAACGCCAGGATAAATCCACGCTTCATGAGTCCAGATGCCAGCCAAATATTTGCTTGCTCTCTAAAACAAACTTTTTACAAACACAACTTTTTAAGATCAATAAAGTGGTCAATGAAACTGAGATATTGATCAGTGTTCACAATATCCAGGGTACGTAAGAGATAAAAGTTTTATTCAGCTTACCCCATGAAAGATCATGCAAAACAAAGATCAAAGAAACTTATGCAACCCATTTTACTCATTTATTGAGGCATTTGCAGTTTGCACAAATAAGAGCAATGATTACCGATGAAAAGTTGAGAAGATTGAGATTTATTCCAGCCTGCAGTCTAAACTCTAATAATAGCAAGATGACAAACTTTTTTACAAACATGCTTAATCTCAGACTGTGTCTGCGTCATTGATGCATAGTTGAACACAAATGTTTTATCCACAGCTGAGCGGTCTTCAAAAAACTCTTCCAAATCCCATTGCTGGACCGTCTTGAGTTCCTCGCAACGCTCGAAGGTTACCTCTTTGTCAATTCTGAAAAATGTGGAGCAACAAACTTGGATATTAACTTTGAAGGAAGGACACCAAAAAGAAGACTAATGATGTATTATTTAGTTGCTTGCAGGCCACTATGTATTCACTATCAAAAAGCCTTAGGGTGATGTACGATTATGATATTAGTTTTGCAACTTTTCAATATTAGCATTACCCCTGACTTTGAAGGCATCTCTTATTCCCAATACTCTTAATTAAATAAGTTCCAGACGCGCCGGCAATCTCGACAAACTCCAGCAGATTCGATGCATTCATACCAAATCCTGTGAGGATGTTGAGAGCAGCTCCCTTCGGATGCAGCCAAAATGCCTTTTCTGAGGAAATTAAACCAAAGTTTGCGTTACTGCTCATTCGGGTGTCTCGACTCAAGCAACACATTGTCGTCCCAAAACTCAGATTTAGAACACCAGAGGCTCATACGCGGAGAGTTTTATTAGTTTGAGTGAAGTGCTGAATAGTCGTCGATTTGAATGAGCGATTGGAAAAGGGACGCCATTCGTAACTTATGATATGCGAGTCCGGTATTATAATATTTTCTCCATTCAAATTTCTACAAAAATCTACCTTTTTCCAAGGACTCCAACTTTTGTAAATTACTACCGGCAGATCCTTCATCGACTCTAGGCAAAACAATGGCGTCCCAAATTTGCCCAGGATCTCCTTCCCACTCTTCAGTCACTGCTTTTCCGAGCTGAATTGTTAAATCTTCTGAAAATTTAGGGTACTTTGCTGTCAGAAACTAAAAATGGAACAAAAGTGTGCATAATGACATCACATTACGCAACGCATTTTAATTTTTTAAGCAAAAATGTTCCAATTATGGAAGTGGGACTAGAAAGAATGTTGTCGCCTTAGCTGTCTCTCCCATTTTCACGGGACGAGTGTAACACGTTCCAAGTGCCAAACGTATATAAACTTTGATGGACAAAGTATAAAAAAATACTCACTCCCCCATCGTAACCACTTCTGATCCTGTATGTGGCTCCGTGTTTAATGGGCCCATCACCATAGACGATTTCGAGTGAGGAAACCAACATAAAGAAGAGTGATTTCGCATTGAGCAACTTCATCGTTAATATTTCCTGTTGCGAAGAACTCTTTTTTCCTTTTTTTTCCTCTCACTGGAGATGTGCTCTCTCTCACAATCAGAGATTGACTACACGTATATAACTTCTCACATGGTTGTGGCGGCGATGAAATGGAATGTCGTAATTAGAAACGGACGCATAATTGCACATCTAGGTAGACGGATGCACATAACGGATACTTACACTTTCATCACACTCTACACCCTTGGGAGTAAGTGTGAACACTAGGAATTTTTTTTAGGATTCCTCATTAATATCCCATACACTGCTGGTAAACGTTACGCACATGGTGGAGAGAAAGCCTTTAATGTTCTCATTATCGTCCACACTGTATCCAACTGTGTACACACTTGAGTGTATCAAATTTTATGTAGAAAACTATGGAAGTAATTTTATAAACGTAATAAACGCATTAGATTACGATATGGCATATTGGCATATACATTGCGCACATTGTGTTGAAGGTATTTAGGTCTAGAGATTCCCGACAATGATTCAGATATGCTTGCAAATGCTGAACATTTTATTCACGTACCACTTCATTTTTCCAAGTTTTCAATTACTAAAGCTAGAAACAACTCACGTGGAAAAGTTTTATCAACATCTATTCAACATTTTAGCCATTCATAAGCAAAACTCAACCGAACTTGGAAAAGTTGGCTTCAAAGTGTAAAATGCAATTTTTAAGCTTTCCATTAAGTACATCTTTTGTATAAAAGATCATCTAAAAAATTACACTTTTTTGTTCTAGACATGAGAAAGTGACTTTAAGCTACATAGTAGACTTTTCAGTGAAAGAACTTCGAAAATGATAATTTTCTGTATTTTCACCGAAAACACTTTTGGTAATGTACAAGTATTAACTCAAGTGGATGTCGTTTGCATACGCTAGGTTGAATTCAAAACTTTCAGCGGTGACTTTTTGGTCCTATTTAAATGAGCCATACCAAAGTCGCAATGCTGAAGTTGAAAATAGGATTTTTGAAATCATGTCTTGTGCAGTATGCGATTTTCTGCTTCCCATTTCCTCTCTTGCCTGGTATCTTCACCAACGCTGGGAAATGGCGTCTCAAAGACTTTGGAGAATCAATAAGGGTTTTTTTTGTATGCACGATCTTTTTCACTGTTCAATATTCATCTTATTTTTTCGAGTAACATCTCGTCCAATTTTTCTTCCACTTCATAACGAGCAAGATACATGCATGAATGAGCATTTTCTGTATCATACATGTCATAGGGTCAGAATGCAGAAATTTTGTACGATATACATATACCAGTCTCTTCTCGCTCCAAACTTTTTTATTGGTCACATATCGATGTGCGGTCGAGTGCTCTTTTATACAACAGACCAACCTTGATCACCATCCGTATTTGGGAAGAAGAGACAAGTGAAGCGATTGCATCTGATGCAGAATGTGATTGGCAATGAAAAGCCAGCTGCTACTGAGCCATTCGAATTTGGAAAAACAGGTATAGTGACAGACATTGCGTACTCCTGCAACCAAACTGCTTTTAAATTAAGGGACATTGCAGAATTCCCGTGACAATTTCAATAAGATACAAGTACTACTACTATATCTGAATGATGGAGGAAAAAGATAATACTTCCATACCTTATTACATCCATGGTGTGAATGGAATTCAGCGAATTCATGAATATATGCATATACTGTCGCACAGTCACTCAGTCGCAGATGTAGAGGATTTGAACGATTTCGTGGTCTAGGTGGGCATACAAAGCTAATAAGAAAAACAGCGTAGAACCGAGTGCAACAAAAACTGCGAACCTTTCTTCAAGCAGAAGTTTGCGGATTATTCTACTCGAAGTATCGAGGGAATGAAGTTTCTGTATTATTAAATTATGCTAAGAAGGACACAAAGAAAGCAGCATCACACACCAGGCCTTATTTCGAGTGGATGACTTTTCTCAGAATCATTCTTTTGAATTAACTTTCCAATATCTGCAAGTCGTGTGGCATTACAGTATCTGTCTCTGTTTCTGAACATGTTGTGAGAGTTGTTGTGTGCACCACGGCGGAAACAATCAGAGTACAATATAAAAGCTTCCTCTTTTATACAGCTAACATAAAAGTACTTTTACATAATGGTCTATAAATACGATACGCCTCGAAAAGGAGAGTGTCGTGGTGGTGCATGGTAATTGTTGGATGTTGGTAGGGACAGCTCAGTGAAAGTGCTTAATAAAAGCGGTCATGTGAATGACACTTGGGCAATGAATATTCATGAAGTCTTCACAACTATGCTCTTTTTTATATTTTATTTCCAGCTTCGAGACATGTGGCAGAGTTTGAACTAGAGAAAGTAGTGTGCATCACGGGAAGTGTTTACTTTGAACTCAGGCTAAAACGTTAAAGAATGTGACCACCAATAAATGTCGAGAACGGCACGGGTCGCATATGTACCGTGCTTTTGCTTTGAGGTCGTTGTGCATATATCTACGTTTGCATATCAAACGGAAGGATTTATTAAGTACACATGCACAAATCTAGAGTCGAAACCATCATACAGTTTTGTTTACACATTTGTGACAAGACCTTGAGGTTATTCTCAACGGAAAAACAGAAATAAACGAGGAACACACACACACACAAAGAGCTGAATATATCATGGAGCTTTAATATTAAAAGGCTTATCAAGTTTGTCAATACGCCACCTTTGTTTGTGTCATTCAAACATCAAACAAGGGAATGAAATGAAACACGATTTGTGATACATTTTACATACAGACTCGATTTTCCTTTAGTTTTTTTTGTGTATTTGTAGATCCGATGCTGGTCACATTGGAATGCACAGTAAATCATTCATCAATTCTATGTGGGCCATCTTTCATTAAACATTGTCACGTGGGCATATACTGGAGAGAGGTTGATAAATACACGATTACTGTTTCAATGCCACGGTATATAAACTTCTACATCACATAGTAAAATAGTAATATACATGCTTACGTTAGAAAGTTCAGTTATACCTTACCGTTCTCGGAAGACTAGCCTGCAGCGTTGGTCTTAATTAATTCTTTGACTTCCTCTTGTGACATTGCGCAATACTGAGCAAAAATCAAAGACTCCTTATATTTTTGCAATTTTTGAATAATAAGAGAAAAACTTTAAAAGTGCAAAAGATATATTTTGTATGACTAATTCACTCTGACGTACCTGCTCCACCTTGCTCTCATGAAGCTCCAAAACCCGATCGTGGAACCTGCAAACTCTATGCGCTGTGTCTGACGCTGTTGAATTAAACATATAGAAAAGCATCTGTCTCAACAATGAACTTCATCGTGAATATGTGTGATGATGAATGCAATTACAGGCGAGCTTACATTCATCTCCCATGTCTGCCAACATTGCGTCATAAAAGAGAAATACTGAAAGGAGAGACAAAATATACTCAACAACTCTACATCAAATCTCTTGTTTTTCTCAACAAGAAGCACACTGAGGTTGATACTGGGCTTTCTTTGACAAGAGCTTATGTATCACATTTCAATGAGCTCTCGACACGCAGAAAGCACCCTAATCATCACTTTGATTCATGCCCGCACACATATATGTAATTCTGGTAGTAGTAATACCTGGACCAAGGAAATCCATCCAGGAAGACGCCTTTACACTTGGAAAGTGTTGAAGAACCTTCTTTTGAAATAGACCCACATCCACTTCAAGGTCTGAATTGACCTAGTCACAGAGTTATGGTATACCGTTAAAAGTTTACATACTGAAAGCTTTGTACTTTGGCAGCAATTACACAAGACGAAATTGTCGCTATACTAAAATACAGGAACGCTAAGCCTCTTGTACCACAGTTATATCACAATGAAAGCATACTTACCACTCCAATACTATTCATGAAGCAAGTCGCGTCACACTGCAAACAAACAAAAGATCACAAGTGTTATAACTTGAATACTACTACTATTACACGTGTCAGAAACAACAGCAACATCTTGAATGAGTTCCAGAAACAAAAATGTCAAGCTCAGCGAATGCCTGCATGTCATATCAAGGAGACATCGTGAACGTGCCAGGGAGTCACAAAAGACAAATAATTTCTTACATAAATAAACACGAGAAAACATTTTGCAACGAGTCTCTACAGAGAACATTTGGTTCTCAAAACACGAGACTGGTAAGAAATGACTCACCTCTGGTCCCATTTTTTTCAAGCACTCATTCAACTTCGTCTCATCCGTTGGAGCCTCCATAATTTCAAAAGGAACCCAGGGCATCGGCTTGACAAAAAAACATTATATATGTCATGCGTTCAGCGTTGAAAGT
>JAHZMW010001006.1:0-37594 GCA_027743745.1 Alloscopus bannaensis | reverse complement strand
CCGCTTTATAAAAAAAGTCGTATAGGTAATTATTAAAGAAGCAATTGACCTTAGAAATATGACAAACTGTTTAAAGCAGATGTCGTTTGCCGTTGTTTAACCAACAAGTGTCAAAGGTCACTCTGCAATAATTAAAGGGTTGTGGTCGTCTTGAAATAAATTGGGGGATCGAACGGTGATTTTTAACCAGCATTTCGGAGTGTGAAGCCATTTCTCTGACATCTTCAATAAATGTACTACTATTTGATCTGCAGCCAAAAAATGCGAATCCTTTATGGTTTAACTTTTTTTGTGCGAATTGACACCTGATAATTTACATCTGCTCTGTAGGTCAGCATTTGGTTGGAATTATTACATCAGACTCTTTCCACTATTACAATTCAAAGTCATAAACATTCCACTCGAGCATTTTGCGGGGCAGATTTTTACCATGAAATAATTTAATGTACAGCACGTAAGACTGAGGGTGACTCGTACTTGCACATTTGTACCATAATGTGCGTAAAGGTCTTTGACTGACAATTGTACCTTTTTGGTTACCCTATAACTACATCGGAGCTCCGACAGCAATAAAAAATGAAGACGCTCACCACACCAGTTGAGTACAGGAGTCGCATAAATTTCAATGCTAACTTTCCACCGTAGAATTGCTCAGTGAAACACATTTGCATTTGCACACACAACATTATTATTATTATATCCAACCAAAAGTATAGGTATATGGTCATTTTTTTTCTCTCGTGAACTCACCGGAAACGTAACGATACGACTTTTTTCACGTTAATGATTTCTGACAATTGTACCTTTTTGGTTACCCTATAACTACATCGGAGCTCCGACAGCAATAAAAAATGAAGACGCTCACCACACCAGTTGAGTACAGGAGTCGCATAAATTTCAAAGCTAACTTTCAACCGTAGAATTGCTCAGTGAAACACATTTGCATTTGAACACACAACATTATTATTACATCCAACCAAAAGTATAGGTATATGGTCATTTTTTTTCTCTCGTGAACTCACCGGAAACGTAACGATACGACTTTTTTCACGTTAATGATTTAAGAGAAAATGTCTGACGTAAAATAAATGTTCCATTTCAAACATGCAACAATATGGGAATCTTTCTGCACACTTAATGTTATGTAATTCAGTTATCATTTTCGTCGTAGTCTTGTGTACATCATAAACTTTTGTGGGTCACTGCTCCAATCCGCCAATAATAATAGCTTTGCGGTGTATGATGCAATATACCGCATTATGAAAAAAACGTACACAACATCAACTCTGAATGAAGGTTCGTGAGCTCAAGATCAGACGAAATGGGCCAATTCCCATTGGACTAAACACGTGATGGGTGAAACACGTAAGGCTCTTTTTTGTAAATAAAAAATAATCATCTTTTCTCCGAAATTGAGAGAAAGCTCACAATAGATATAAGCCTTTTACATAATGATCGAGTGACCAAAATCATGATGCTCAGGCCCGACAATTACTGTCAAAAAATTAGACTTTTTTTTCTGCCGAACTGGTTGTGCCTAATGAGGGTACATGGAGTTCCTGTTTAAAAAAAACAATAAAAAATAAGGACTGATTTACAATAGTGCACGTCTCTGTTTTGAGAAGACAATAGACTCCATTGAGATCAATAAACACAAAATGTGCAGACCACGTCGATTTTGAGATGTAACTAGTAACTTACATTTTCCCCAACAATAACACTTGTTCTTCCCCTTATTATTATGTAATGATTAGCCTGTAAGCTTTCCAACTTTATATCACATAAAAAACTAGGAAACCCCGTATTTAAATGGAGGCAACGGTTGGTCACTGTGAAGTGGAGATTTTTTGAAGCTTTATAACGGACTTCTTTGATTTTGACTTTATTGGGAAGGGATTCCATGTTTATTCTAAAATGCAAAACGCACTTGGGATGCTCAACAATTCGTCAAATGACTCCTTAAAAACCTTTCTCATTTCCCAAAGCTGTATTTACCCCATTCATACTCATACATCTTTCGCGTCATTAGATCCAGTTATTGTCGATATCACATTCATACATACATACGTGGTGTCATTCTTTTTTTCCACGTATATTTCATAGTAGAGCAAACTTTACTTGAATTGAAAACAGTACACCACTCGAGAACGTTTTTTTCCTCTGTATTTTCAGGGGAAATCCGCCGAGTCATGATATTAGCGGGGAATAATATTTGGGAATTTAATAAGACTCACACATCACTTCAAAGATCATACAGCCTTTTCAATTCTCTTACCTATTCACCCTTTTCCACAAAAAGAGCTTTTTTTGATCGGAATACACTTTGAGGCTCTGATAATTTATAAGAAGCTGAATCATATCACGACGAACATCCCAGGTACTTATTGGTTTAGGAATTCACGCAGTCATCCTTCTCAAATAATGCACTCCGAAAAGGAGAGGGTACAGTAATTTTTTTTAACAAAAGCACCACCTTTTTTGCAAATGTATGTGGTTCCCACAGAAAAAGCAGTGAGTTTAGTCTATTTCACGCAAAAACCTCGCCATTTTTCAGAGACAAAATGAAAGACTGGTGATTATGGAATATTACCAATACGTAACCGGCGGACTCAAAAATCAGGTGCATAAGTCCTTTGTGCTACCGCACAATGCAATAAAATCACCCATAAAAGGTTTTCCATTTACCTGAACCTAACTGTTACTTTCCGCATAGGTAATTGCGGGAGTTAAGTGGAGAGGTAATATTTAGACAAAATCCACTGCACAATTTCAGCTTAAATAGCCCCGTCATTTTTGTACAGGGATTTTTATATCTGTCCCCACAACCAGCCGACAAGGTCATCCTGTGCTTAACCAACCAAAAGTGCAGCTACTTTGTTAGGAAAATTATCATAGAAATTCGAGGATGTGGAATGTCACTTTTATCAGTCACAACTGAACCGAGTCTTACGTAACTGCGATGCACAATATTCTCAGTATTTCCTTGAGAATAAATATGCAGTTAGTCGAAACTACTGCAGTGACATCCCTACCTTACTTTTCTGTAGGCCACAAAAATTCTCCCACACCGACAATAGGAGCATCTAATTGTTTCTCAAAAACATCCCGGTGGATTTTTTTATATGAAAATCTGGGTGGATTGCTACAACTTTGTAACTGTCCCAAAAGTGTTTAGACCAACTATAATAGATTGTTGTACAAACTTCCACCTCACATTTGTCACTAACACTGGTCTTCCACTGACGTCACTGTTTAGCTTGAATTTAGACAGGAAACACAACCTGTTATACGATTCCTTGCGTACATTTATTTAGCAAGTTGTCATAAAACGAGTTTGCATACATTATGAAAAATATGTGTCACGACAATTTCGCTGACCGTGAACTTTAATTCCTTAATCCTACCACCACGTGCATAAACTCATTTTGACATAGAAATATAAAAAATGTCCAGAGACGTAATATGCAGGTATAAAAAGTTTCAAGTGTCAGACATAAGTAAAAAAGACACCAAGGCCTGTCATCATACGAAAATGAAGCGCACAAAAAAATACAAGAATGCAGGTAGAAAGACGTCTTCGTTAGCTTTGCCTAAGTACCACCTTGCTGGCAACCAAATAAGATTGCCAAATATGTAATTTACTCCGCCATTATTATTACGTATCTGTAATATAAGGATCTTGTGTGCGAGAGTAACATTAAGGCAGAACAGAAGCCATAGATTTCTCCCTTCGAAGTGGAGATGAAAGGACTGAAGAATTGTGATTGCATCACTCATCTTTTTTAAAAAATCTTGTTTTCACTAGAGTATCAGAGTTGTGCTGTGGATGTGAGAGATAAAAGTATTCCGCTTACGTAAGCTCGTCTCGAAGCGAGTTTATTGCGATGAAAATATCTTGTGATTATATGATGATAATGAGGACACATGATAACCTTTTACCGTTGTCCTCTTGCATACACCGAGGCCCACGACATTAATCAACTGTTTGGGGGATGAAATAGAAAACTCCTAATTCGTAGGTTTGTTCATCAGGAATTTGTTGGAGATACTTTTGCAAAGACCAAGATGCCTTGATGGAGGAACCAAAACGGGTGAGATGAACAAAAAAAACATTCCTAGACCAATACTTCGGGGGAAATGCCGGCATGCCAAAACTTCCCAAACTGGTATAAGCGATCTCCCGGTTTTGAAATAGTTTTCGGATGTTTGCTCTCTCCAAAATTTGTGTTGCTCTTACATCAACCCATCTTGGTAATTGAGATATATCCCTCCGCCTACCTCAAGCGGAAGAAAAGGTGCTCATTTTTTGTCAAGTTTACGAAATCACAATAAAGTCCGGCTTAGCCAATTGCATTATTTCAGAATGCCCCTTGTCTCCTAATAACTTTTGCCATTCACTCCTGCCGCTTCAATCACACAAGTGTGGAGTTCATCATCAAAAACAAAATTCTAGTGAAATGCCCTTACCCAAGCTAACCTCACGGTGGTATACTATTATTCTTATTACACTATTACCATTACATTTTCTCCCCACTCAAATTAGTACTTTGCGAAATATACCGAATGCAGTTTTTGGATAATTCGCAACAACTTCTCTGAAAGCGCTGATTGCGAATGAAAACGAAATGCAAACTTCAAGTACCTTGCGTATCCCTCATTTTGTACAAATTGTAATTGTATTGTAATTGATTTAAATCTCTCACATTCCACTCGGTCTTACTTTCCTCTGTTTCATACTAAACGAAACAAAAAAAAAACGGGAAAATTTTTTGGACATCCGGTTTTTTCATAAAGAATCTCCGCAGACAAACCATTTAGTGGATCCCGTTCGGGGAGACTCGGACACACTACAAAATCATAACGGGTTTCTCTTGATGGTGTGGGCAGCGTGTGGAAAAAAAATGTTTAACATTTAGCTCCATTTCCTTGTCTCTAATGTTCTTGTGGCACATTAATCTTATTAAGTCACCTCATGTCTTACGGCTCCACCATCAAGCGGCAAAATGAAAGTTTAGTATTACGGAGCGTTCCATTTGAGGGGTGTTACTAGCGTGTCATAACATCATTCTCTTATATATTATACAAAGTCCAATATTAATGCATCAATTGGTCTTCTTACATAAAATAAAACAATGGCAAACTCCAGATAACGATAGTCAAACAAACTTTTTAAAGCTCCCGTTAGCCAAAAAAAAAAAATCTCGCGAAACCTTTTGCCTCCCAAAGATACAACAATGGGAAGCGTAAAAATCTCATAAACTCCTCTTTTTTTTGATAAAGTGTTCAGGAGTAGGATTCTAATTAAAAATACACTTTCAACGGGAAGATGACATGCGGCACTTACTCTCAATTATTGTCATTACGGTGAATGTTCAAACCTCCCTGAGGCGGCTCCCCAAAAACGAGCCTCTCTTTAAAAAATCTGAGGCGAAACAACCAAAAGCATGTCTCAATTATTCTTATTTTTTGAGTCTCAAAAAGGAAAGAGAAACTCAAGCCCGCACACAGAGCCAAGGAGCAAGGTGAGATAATTACGAGCCACTCTCGCAGCATGCGTTTATTCTTAAAAAACGGCACAAGAGGTCTTCTCTCAAAGCATATCAATTTAACAACTCCGTGTGCACCAATTGTTGACTCAAAATTTTTCTCCGTCAACTCGACATTCATTTTCTACAGAAAAAGTGCGTCCATGTGTCTACTGTTATTTTTCGGGATAACCGAACCACGGAGAAGAGCCACTTACACCAAGAGTTTTCAAGCTACTTTAAAAATAGCAACGATATCACTTTGTGTGCACACACAAGTGTCGGCGAAAATAAGACATTTTTCTTTCAATTGTCTTCATTCACCATTTAGAAAAAAAAACAGACTCATGACGATGTGGTGAAGGAAGGGTGTTTGTGTACGCTAAAAAAAATCGTTTACCGTGTGACATGCCGACTGTATCCTCATTATTACTACAATAATTGTTGTAATGCTTACTAAGCGGAGCGAGAAGTAACAAGAGTGCTTCTTTTACTTTTGTTCGCTCCACATTTCAAATCTATTTTCACTCACCACAAGACTTTTCCTCGTCACCCATATATGATTAGAATGGAGATTGTCAGTCAGTGACAAATCAACACATATGGCTCAGATAGCCTTGTGTCGGCAGTTTAAATGAAGTTGTTGTAGATTTCTTCTGTTTAAAAATGCCAGAGGACAATGTAAGACAATGTCTTCTAAAAACGAAATCATTCTCAAGAGATATACCTACATCAAGATTCATATGAAGGGTTTTCTTTTTGAGTTTTCAAAATCGAGAGCATGTCAAGTCTTTTGCAATATGGTTGTACTCCTTTTCAACACAATTTGCAGACTCTTGTTTTTCTCCACTTTATTTTGGTTTATGTTAAATAGCATTGTTTTGTCGTTCCCATATCTGGATTTTTAAAACAATTCCGAAAAAATAATCCGAAGCTTACCCCGCTTTTAAAAGGTGAGGGACAATTTCCATAAATTTTCCTCTTTTCCCCCACTTTCAACAATTATCGACAACCGAACGACTCTCAATAAGTAAATCAGAAATGATAAGCTAAAAAGGCTGTGTTTCTATTCTCGGCTTGCTTCTACGCAAATATACATTTACGATTATAAATTACTTGCGGAGATTTCAAGATGTGACACTATTCCCCTTTATTTCTTCCTACCCATTATTTTCCCCTTTTTTTAGCATGACAAGAAAGACCATTTAGATTACGCTTTACATGGTCGAACAAGTTAATTACGAGTCTAAACCATGAGTAGCCAAACATCAGAGTACCGCACAACAATTTACTTACTCAGGCACCAAGCCAAGCGGTTGAGAGCACCTGAGAAAAGTGGACTCTCAACAAATAATAATGCACGTACACTCACTCTAAGATGGCAATATATTTTAGTGCTGTAACTTCATTTCCCTTCTGTTAATGGTCTTCCCTTGACGTGCCATGTCTATGCAAATGTCTTGATGCATTTCGTGAACTTCCCTACATTTCTGCTGCAGTGACCACCTACGACCACAGAATCACCGTAATCTTAATAAGAAAAAATGTCGTAAAAAGAATCCCTTTATTGCACTTGTTTCCTAAAATAACTCTATATACTGGGACTGGAAACTCGTGTGACCATCATGAACCCCAGAAAAATTGACTTAAAATTCTTAGCAAAACCAAAGCGTTCAATACTCTTTGGAACTTATATAAAAAAAACTCAAACTTGTGGAATAAACTCTTCTAATCCTTCTCATCAAACGTAATGACCCTGTTATAAATCACGTTTCGCATTTTTATAACGAAACATGATACACCTCATCACTCATCTCAACGTACACACCTTGTGCACAAGAATAATCCATCAAAACATCGAGATTAGCTCCGTTCATGCTTCCTGACACGAATCTCTCAGACCGTACGCGTATTCATCATGATGATGTGCATCACCTACACACTCACGCACACGACAAACAAAACGCGACAAACATCACTCCCCATTCACACACCTTCACGTGGCTCCCCTCATAATTCACTTTATCTGAAGTATCTGGGTAGAGAACATTAACTTCATCCTTACATCCAACGAAATATTCTATCTTTTTTTACGAGCGAGTCATTTGACTACAACAAGTCTCATCATCACGTTACGACTTTTTTATGAGCTACAAATTAACCTGACCCCTGCCATATCCATTCCACTCAAAATTTTTAGTGAAAAGTCACTTTTCTTTGAGCCGCTGCTGATTCACACATTACTTGACACACGTTTTGTCATTTATAATTTAATTCGGTCAAAGTATACCTTATAGAACCGAAGTGACAGAAGGATGAAGAGCAATAAATTTATAAGGAAATAAAATCCCCAAACAATACAAGTAAAGTGGGCGACAGAATTTTTTTCCCTAATGGATCATCCTATGGATTGCTCACAATTTTCTACGGGAGAGAACGGAATTCTTTTTCACGGTGTGAATTAGCATCTTTGAAAAAAGCCCGATTTCATAATGGGATTTCGTGAATTGGCCAAAAACATAAAAAACCCACCAACTGGGATAAAATTACCATTGCTTTTACAGCGACAATATATTTCCATTTTATAACTTCTATAACCGCATAACCCTCAAATGAAGTGAAGCGACAATCCATATAAACACTGAGGTGGTGTGAGCATATAGTGCAACCATTAATTTCTCTAAAAAGAGTACAAAATATTAGTCATGTTGAATTTTTTAAACACGTCAGACGAGACCGACATTCGGTATTAACGGTTCAATTCACACATCTCCCTTTACCTATCCAACACCAAAAAGCCAGAAAACTTAAATTAACTAGCTCGTCCTATTCACACGAACATCACGACACTGACCATGCCGACTTCAGACGGTGTCACCGGTACTTTGTCATTTCTTTCCTTTCGTGGCTCTGAAAGCTCAGTGATAGATTACTTAAACGTTTGCCAAAAAACGTTGCAAAAATTAAGGTTAATTCTTGAGAAAAACCTCCATAATCCTGTTGAGAGAAAATCCGTAGTATACAAATCATCCACACCAGCTTTATGCCCAAATAGGTTAGCCGAAAGATTTAGTGCAACAAATTTTGCCAAAAAATGTGCTCCTAATTCGGTTTGCAGAGGTGAGGATTACTAAAAAGTAAGAGTCTCCACATCTCAAAAATTCTTAGGATGCCGGGAGAAATTAGCAGTAATTAAATTCTGCATTCTAACAACAATTCGCAGACAAACGAATATTTTACAATGCACATAAAATGGAAGCATAACTTTAGAATGAATGAGCACTCTAATAATCGGCTGCAAATAGGCAATGAACTCAATACGTACGAAGATATATAACGTCTATAATAAGTGATTTAAAAAAATAAAGCTTACACACAGCAGTCATAATCCTTACAATAAAGATGCTCCTCTTACCAAAGAGTATTTTTCCTTCCTTTTCGCAGTACGTAATGCATTTGAAGAGATGTACGCCTATTGAGTGTATACTACCGGGTAAAAATTCGTCACGGCTGAAAGCACCCAGAGGGTGAACAAATACAGATTAGAAATGCCTGCCTTCTAATTTGCAGAAATCTCTGTAATAGAGCACTCAAGTCAAGATCCTCGAAACAGAGAAGAGAGTGTAACATTAATGGTGTTGAGGTACAATTGCTTTTGAACTCGATTTACATAAAACCATGATACGACAATTATTAATGTACACGAGGAAACACGCAGGCCCAAAGTGTATATAACCATAATAATATATATATATATTTATATATCCTCTTCTGTCGGCGTGGAGTGCACATCGCGCCGGCAGAAGGAGGATTTTTACAGTAAATGATTTTTTTAGAGAGCAATGAAACTCGAAATGCTGAAAATGTGTGCTTTATGAGTTATATACTCTCTCAAAAATAATAAAAGGATGATGAGACACCGACACGGACACACACAGACATTAATTCAAGAGAAAAATGATGGAGAACTCGTAGCTACCAGCGTAGTTTCTGAAAAATCCTAACCTCGCAATAAAAATGACTCATTACTCAAGAGCAAAGTCATTAATAGTTAATTTAAGAGGAACTAGTTGGATGTGTATTTATGACGGTCATATAGTACACACGAGATCATTTTGTGAGTGAAAAACAATCCCATTTCTTACTGTCAAGCCAGAAAATCTTGTGTTTCACGTTTTAACCGAAGGTACAACACCAACGTGCTTGCCGACATTATAACACACACATTCTTACGTAAAGATGACTCTGCATTTACGGAGGAACACCTACATTTCTGTGGAATGAGCAAAAAACACATTTTCCCAAATAATTCACCATAAACTCATTTCTCTACGTGTATCTTCAGGTTGTTTGAGAAGAGTTATTAAAACTTCGACTTCTTCACGAACAGAAGGGAGGAAAGATGTAAACTTCTACTTTTCAAACATGTTCGGGCAACACCTCGAAATTTTTCAGGATTATACCCCCAAAATATCGAATCAGTTCCGTGTTCACGTGCAGAAATGAACTGTTTGGTGTGTGCGTGCTCATAAGGATTCCCTTCCCCGATTTTTATGCCCTTTCGTATTAGTTTAGGGGAGTAATTTACTTTTAATTGTCCAAGACCCAAGAAACGGCACATGTTCGTGGAGTTCATCCTGAAGTTGTGTGATTCTCACAAATTTTTCAAATGAAACACAACCCTTTCGGATGTCCAAAGAATCTCATCAAAATGACCTTCGCTCCAAAAATTGTAATGGAGTGTGAAGCAAGTCCTGTGTGCAGGAAATTAAGGTTCCTTGACTCGGAGGAAGGATGTAACAAAAAAGAGTAATCAAATTCTGACGTGTCATACAGGAAAGACAAACAAATTAGTACAGTTCCATGACTTTCAAGAAGGAAGTGCATCTCTACAATAAAACTCTGTCAATTTTACACAACTGTCAACTTTCTTGTAAAAAATTAGCAAAAATACAACGAGATGTGTCAAGATACTACATATAGCTTTATCAACTCGTAGCTTTTGTCTCTAGATGCATCCAAAAGGAAATTGTTACTTTCATCCTTTGAATGTGCAGTTGCACCATTTTTTATATGCACGTATCCCTATAAAATTCCACTCCCATGCCACACTTAATTGCCCATTTGTTGACCACCACCTGAGTGCATTCCGCGAACATCTCGGAAGTAGTATCGGTACTAAATACAAGTGCTTATTAAACGTTTCTCCTATTACTGTCTGCACAGTTGCATCGGTGCAGCTTACAAGTGCACATTTGTTTTCACACGGATGTCAGTCCAGTGTCAAATCCATTTATTAATAAAAAACCACCACCACCTTCACCAGCTTCCTTTGCAAACGGAAAAACGGCATTTTTTTTGTCTGTGGCACAACCTCCCTTCACAACAACGTGCATTCCCATTTTTAGACGAAATTCGAGAGAGAATAGGCTGTAATGAAAATCATTGTTGAACTCCATTTTACTCAGCCACACATTTCACAAACTTGAAGTACTCAACATAAAAAAGGCCGCTATAATGACTTGCAAGATTCAAACTCTCCATTCCTGTCAATAACGTGGTTTCTTCGCGAAACAACAAAAGTCCGAATCAACAAATACCAAAAACCTCCGCACACCTCCGGCGGATGCTCATCAATACATTTGATGCTCACTGATAGCGCACTACACCCGTCTAGAAAAAATTCACTCTTTTTGGAACCTCTTCACCAATACTTGCTACATGCAAGATTCTTCAATATAAAAAGCAATTAAGTATCCAACCCAAAGATGGGCATCCCATTCAAAGACAGTTCATTCTCGGCGCGTCCTCCCTTGAAAAAATATCAACGGAAACATAAAACAGACATTAAGGGAAAAAACTATTCAGTGTTTGTTTAGAATGATGTTTTTTTTTTCGCCGTCAATTTGACCACCTATTATTATTCTGTATTAGAGGCCTGCTAAATAAAGTATTGGTGCTCTCAAGTGTGAAATAAATGGATCGCATCATTGAAAAGAATCCACTCGTGCACAGAGATGGTTGAAGCACCTTTTCGCCATAAAAAAATGGTAAACTATGCAAAAGTGAACAACCATCCCTGTGATACTGAAACAGAGGGTTGATACATCCCTTGTATTTGCTAAATCAAGCTAAATACCATTGTTATGAGTATAAACACTACATCGGAGTGAGGACTGGGTTAAAACTTCACAAAGCTTTTAAAAAGCCATTGTGAAAGAAATATTGGACAGTAAATTAATGGACAAAGTGGGCTACTTTAGAAGCTTGTGTAAACTCGAAAAGTCGCAGTTACTCGTAAAAACTCATTTTTTAGGTCATTGCAACCCTCCCGTTTCATGATACGAAAGATCCTCATTAGCTACAAGCGTATAGTATATCTAGCACACAAACTGCACAAATTCCAGTTAAAACAATGCATAATAGCGTGTTACTGGAGCAGTGCATCTTCAAAATCATCTTTTGTCACAACATTTTCTCATCATGTAATCGTGACGCCTTAAATGACGAGTGCATAATTAAGTGACTTCTTCATTGTGTCAAAATGTTCGCAAAAATGTCCTCTACATCTTAAAAAAATGACAAGTTTACACCCAACTGTCCACCTTCTTCTATCATCTCATCTTAAAGTTGTCAGCGATTACAAAATCATCTTGACCTGCCCACAATTCTCGTCACACACTTTGTACTTCGCCAATTTTCGGTGAAATTCCGCAAAAACCAAGCAAACACGCTCTTGCACGCTCTTACACACGCGAATCCGCTAAATAATGGGATGCATTCGTATAATACGCTCGTTTAACCTACAAAGTATTTTGCATTTCCCTGCATGCGAAGGAGCAACTCCAAAATACGAAGAGGAAACAGGAAAAACACGCAACTCCTGTTATAAAAAGCCATAATATATCACTACTCATTTTGAGAGAACAAGACTCTTTATTTAAACAGTTGGCTACGTGCTCGGCTCCTTATCAAGATTATATGGCGCGATTTCTACTCACTCTCGTCAGTTTCCATGAACCAACAACTGTACTCTAACTGACGAAATCTACAAATCCTCACTCAAACATTTTAGGAGGCTGAGCACGTACGCTAGAGCGCAATCACATCAATTTACAATCCTTTAAATACACACAGCGATAAGCACACTGGTTAATAAAATCCATGGCTAAGTGAAAACTAAAACCTGGGAAAACAACCCTTAAAATTTATATAAATCCCAACGGTTTCTTCTACCACCACCACGATAATATGCCACCCCAGAGAAAAATATAGGCGTTGGTGAGACTTGGGTAAATTAAGATTTTTCTCACAGTTGATATCATCGTGTGTTTTTTTTTCAAAAAATTTTTGAGTCTGACGCGACAGGATGTTGTTTTAAGAGGAGCAGTAATGAGGGTAACTAATCCATGTAATTTTAATGTAGTAATTAATACATTTGCAGTGTAGCGGTAATTTACACATTTTTACCAGTCCCACTTTCTTCATTCATGTCCTCAGAATCAGAATATGAAATACCCATATTTCCATTGTTCCTTTCCTTTTTAACTAATAATTCGTCAATAAAATAGTTTCTAAATGGACAGTATGTTACAGATATCCTTCAGGTTAAGACGAGGGCAACGGCCTGCCTACCAAACCATATAGCTCTCATATAAACGTTGATATTTTCATCCCCTCCGAATGGTAACGTAAATGAACATTAAATACCAGGAGCTCTCGTATTATGAAAGGTATAATAAAAATCTACATTCATAAAGACTCTCTCATTCGAGCTACACCATGCCTCTCAAAAGATCAACTCATTTCTCCTCGCAACCAAAGGAGAACACATCCTGTGGGATCTGCTTTTGCAAATGCAAAAGGTTCGCAACTAGAAAACGTGAGAACAAGTCGCATTTTTCCTCACAGCTCAGACTCGCTCAATTTTTTTTCCTGATCCTACGGGATTCGAGTATAGCGAAGTGTATATCCTTTTCGCAACCATCAACCATGTACGCAACAATACTCCCACAAACTCTGCAAGGTAAAGGACAAGGCTGATCATTCACCGTACTACATACATTCTCTGCTTTTTGCAGCTACTACACATATTGAGGATGATGTATCCCACATTCCGATAAGCTTAGGTGCACATCATACTCTCTCGGTAAACATTGAAGTGAGTATCGTTGTGTATGACTCCCGTATATGGCAAAACTCCCAAGATGCAATTCGCAGTGTACTCATTCTGTTCACCGTTCCCACAGGTGGAGGAATCACTTAAAACTCTTGAGAATCACACTTTTCTCCCTCAGTCTCACCGACATCGCTCGGCTTCACAGATCCAAGATTTTCTCGGTTCCTTGAGCACCACACTAACTACACATTTATACTCTTATACATTTAGGGGATAGAGGGAGGAATTGCAAGATTGCACCCCATACGAGCTCATCACGTCGACTTTTTCATACATGAAAATCCATTCGTACAAACAACGACCGACATACATACTCCGCTTATCGGTAGTGCATCTCAATCTGAGTACTGCTAGCTGATTTCGAACTCAAGGATTGCAAGTACCCTCTTCGGGCGGTTCAGTTCCGTAATTGGCTTCGAAGAGAGAACACGTCTTCGAGCCTTGAGCTGTCACCAGTGATTTTTTTTTATATTTTCACCTCATTATTGACAAATAGTTTTTTTTTGCGATTTATCAAAAAATTGTGCCAGTTTGAGCCAGTGGCGAAGTTTTCTTGTCAATTACGGAAATATTGACATTTTCAGTGACAACAAGAACTCTACGTAGAAAAAAATAGGACTGCCTTGGATTCAAAGTGAGTTCCGGAATAAAAAATTGGATTTCGAAAGTCAGTCGTCTCAAAGTGGACGACTGTTGTGTGAACCAAGTTAAACCGAGATATATCCGTCTATCCTTCACATCACTCCAGCAAGTAAGCGTTATATATTTCTTACATTTTTTTACTTTACAAAGTGAACCACATTGAAGAATGTGCACCTAGCTGCCCACATTACTGCATCTCTTCAATTATATAAATCAGTCACCGTCACTCAATGTGGTTTACCTCATACCCTCCTGCCAAATAAATTCAGGGAAAAAACGACACTGTCCGAGATTTCCCAAACCGGAATTAGCAGCTCCTGTCAAACCCTTCAGAATCAGAGAGCGGGATAAATGTAACGTCTAAATGAACGATTTAGATATCAAAAAATAATATGGCTCATGCCAAATCCACGGGCGTCCTCAAATTAGCATACATACTAACTCATCTCTGTCATAAAACTCTATCTATCGTCACAATCAAAGGTTGTGTGCTCATGAACTTGACGGAGTTCACAGGAAACTTTACAAAAAAAATCAGATTGCACGTCAACACTCACACAAACTTTGAATACCAGAGCTCTTCAATACTTTTTTTTCCAACAAAATCTCGTCTTTTTACCGGTCTTCTTAAGAGGCCAAACTTCTTATGCAAGGTCAGCCTGATTAAGATGCAACTTGCTCCTTAAAAAATGTTGAGCGAGGCAAAGTTGTGAGCCAGAATACAGCAAGACAATTACCCCAACAATTACAATAGAACCGGACCGGCGAACATTAGCGGAGTAATAACTCAAATCATTATCACAATTCCCCATAGTCCTCATAGGAAAAGGCTTAAACAAAGATGTTCACCACTTTAAACTCATGCACGCCTCAGTCACGTCCGACATCAGACATTCCCGTCATCAGAGTCATCACGATAAGAAAACAGTTGTTTTTTTAAATGCTCACATTTTATTTTCAAGTGGAGACTGCACTTTTTTTTTGTGGATCCGTGAGTTGCACACGTACTCTTCAAAAAATTGTTGAATTTTTTTTCCGTGGCACCATGGACCGCTCATGTGAAGCCATCACTTTATTAATCATAAATTATTCGGAAGCATTCAACAATTTCTCAACTCCAATTATTACTCCATTCCTCGAACCAGGGATTTTTGTAGCGGTATAGTGCAGTGGAAAAAAACGTTACGCATTTTGTAGCGAAAATGTGCAGACAAAAACCTACTTGATCTTAATCGTGAGTAGCTGCAATTCACATCACCAGTAGCACAAACCATTACGAAAAGAATGGACTTGGATCAGATAATAATACATGTTCATAAACATGGTAAAATCCTGTATGGACATTGGGATGAGTGATAATCGCCATTGTAATGTAGATCTCGAGTTCTAGCCTAGTAAAATGTAAAGAGCTAGATTTTCAAGTTTTTTTTTACTTGCATATTACAAACTTCTTCATTTTTCGTCCACACGTGCGTGCGTACTCTAATTTTATGCGCCTTGGAGCAAAATTCTCGAATCTTTATGTATCAAAAGAGAAGGAAGACGCTCTGATTTAAGAGAAGCATATCTGACAGCGAAGAATAAAGGGATGTTACAAGTTTGTTTCTCTTGCCTCATGTGGATGAAGACAAAGTGGGATTGTGAATGCATCTCCCAAAAGTAGACTACAAGCGTCTTCATTGTATTGAAATAAGGTTACCGAAAGGTGGGTCTTCTCAAGTTGTCACCCGCTCTTTTTTTCTGTGGTATGTAAACTAGAGGAAGTTCTGGCCAAATACTGGCATTCTTAAAAAAACAGGATGTGCATCTTAAAAAGCGTATTGTATCCACTGGAACAAGTGCATCAAAATGTCACACAGATTGTGGTTGCAATTGTTTTCTTCGATTTTCTGCTAGTCAAACAAACGTTTGAGACGTCACTTCAAAAAAACACTGATTCTCATCTTCCTTTCCTCGTTATTACAACGCGACAAAAGTCGGAGCCAGTTGGCTGCCTGAAATGTGACAGCGACTGACAGCTACAGAAAAACGGAGCTCTTCTACGATTTTCACTGCCTTTACAAACGACGCGGAGGAGCTTATTTGGCGAGTAATTTCAAAAATTTTTAAACAACTTGACAGGAAAAACCAAGACAGGATTTTACAAAAATCCAATCTGTCTAAATATATCCTGTTGTCCATTATTTTTTAAACCGACTCACCATACCCCGTGAAAATAGCAAACGAAAGTAATACAAACACGTACTTTTACTCCTTCAAGCTGAGAGCACTCAACCATTTCAAACCTAAATGTAGCACATATCCACACGTATGTTATGAATGAAGCTATTTTTCTTCAGTAATTAGTACACCCATAATATATATCCTAAATTAATCAAAAAATGTATCAGTAACTTTATACATGAGAGATTAACTACTAAAAAAGAGCCGCCAATGTTATCCTCATCTCCCGAGACAATTTACAGGAAATGAGTAAAACTCCAACGGGACCTCAGTTCCGAGACGTTGAAGTCTTAATTATAGGAGCGACAGCGTGCACCAGGATTTTTAACGAGAAATGCGAAAAGTTACTTTCCAAGAATATATTTGCAGTTGCAACTCAAAAAAATGTTGGATTTCGAACGGAATATGAGGTGCCATCATCATTACACTCTAGATAACTTCCAGCTCATTTTCAGAGGAATAAGCCAAACTTATATCCCATGGTGTCTCTCAGAATCTCAACAATCATCGTAGTACGGTACTCCCATCATCATCGCACAAAAATACACATTTTTTTTAACGAAAAAATATATATGTTTATATAAGTTTGACGTTTCTTACGTCAACAACGAAAGTGAATTGAAGTTCATGTCGACAAAACATCATTACAAAGGCGTGACACACAGAGACCATCCCCAACTCATTTTTATAGAAGTTTATCTACTTTTTTTTCGAGAGTTTGCATTTTGGGTGAAATACATGTATAAAAAACTGCATATTACGCATTTGAGCATTTTTTGAGAGAATTACTCCTAAGATCATAAGATTGCTTCTACTTCCTTCCTTTCTCGTTTCCTCTGCCAACTCACCGGAGTTGCATGCTCGACAGCATTTCATGTTTCTAGAGTGTACGGTACGTAATCGTCCTCAGTGTATTTTCATTTTTTTATACAGGCAAAAGCTCCCTCAAATTATCCTGTTATAATGCAGAGGAAATTGACTTTGGCACAAAGTCTCTGATGATGAGCACACAGTTTTATGATAAGGAACTGCAACGTCCAACAGAACATGAAATCTGGTCATAATCCATTACACAAAAAAATATACAACACACGTTCTCAAGTAGATTTTACTACTAAAGATTGCGGTGTGGCAAGTGGAAGCTGAATCATGACTGAATAATATTTTCGAAAAAATATATATTACTGATAAAATACTACGCTTCCCTTTCGAAATCATTGCGATGTCTTCATGATTTTTTTCCGTAATATTTTTCACGATAACAAATATCTCGATAATTTCTACTTTTTCTTTCATGTAAAAAAATCCTCAAAAAATTTGCTACCTACCATAGGTAAGAGTGTATAGGTATCTACTATTTGTTTAGTAATAAAATGGCAAGCTTTATAGGTACAATTTGTTGAGAAGGCACGCAGATTTCCGATTTGTTCCCCGTTTTTCAGTGCGGACTTGAAGCAGGCCTCAATGATTCTTGTGCGTCATGCAAATTATTACTGTGTACCTCCAATCAACTCTTTTATTACGTTTTTTACATTTGTTAGAATATCTCATGACCGTTGTGTTCGAGTGTGCACGAACCACACGAACTGCCTGTCTCTCGGCTCATTCATCCGAAGCCGCAGAATCAGACATCCACGCGTTTACTTCAACTTCAATGTAATGGATCAATCTCACGAAAAATTGGTGGGGGATCCTCAAGAATTGTTCTCTCAGATATAATCTCTCTGTCAATTAGCATGTAAATAAAGTGATGCACACCGTCCCTATTACTGTATAATTACAGACATTAGCTCACCTCTTCAAAATGAATAATATTTTTAGAAATTCTTTCCGATCATCTTATAACCTATAACAATAGTCTAAACTCTTTTGATATCATTCAAAAAAATCAACCCTGTGACCCCCGCTAACTCGTTCATCCCTTACATCACTGCCGCCAGAAAAGGTGGCAATTTGTCGGCTTCTCACCACTGTCATCACACAAAACACAGGGCATGACATGCAAATAATAATAACAATAATAGTAATCCTTCGTCCTACTAAGAGAATCCTTTACACATCCTCACATCATTACCACACGCTCCTTCTACACAAAATACGTGCAAAAGTCAGAGCAAGGTTAACTGTACATGTCGTCCGCTGCAGTGGAACAAGTTACATCACATTTTTGAACATCATTAAACCCAAAACGTATCCAGCGTAAAACAGTATCACAAACCATCAACTAGACCACTGCACGAACTTCATCCTCTGTAATTCGCGCCCGCAGAAAACATGCAACAGGTATGCCACGGATGTAGCATCTTAAAAAAATACATGTTACAACAACTTGATCATTCCTTCGAACCACACAACTCATAAGCATCTAGTATCATCAAGGGTCACACGCATATCACGACACGCAAAGACGATAAAACCATCAAGTCTCGAGACAACAGTACATTTTGGTCAGTGGGGCCAGAGATGTTGGTTACTTGGTTAAGACGGGATGAGAACAAAATATTCTCAGACTTTTCAACTATTTAACGTATCACACATCAAATCACCTGCTGACCCTTCTTTTACTCCTTACAACTTTGAACATCTAAAAACCATGAAAGATGAAAGATGTGCAGTCGTTGGTAAACTTTTGCCTAATCATCGTCACCAGAATAAAAATACGTAACGAAACACATTTCTTTTTCTGACTTGCACATAATTCTGTGAAAAAACTCCGAACCACAAACAAACTCAGTAACAAATGTGCAACACGGTCATTGGACCAAATAATAATCCTAGATAGGAGCGCACCAAATAAAATATTGAGGAACTGCGTGAGAAATGTGTGCATCTTCAGCAGTTAAATGCAGTTTTCCCATTTTAAAGGCAGTGTAATAAGTATCGAATGTGAAGGAAGGTAATTGCGTTTAATTTTACATAAAATCCCTCTCCTTCACTTTTTTTTCTGTAGCCTCTCGTAAGTGTGTTTCTTTGTGTACACACGCACATACATACTTACTCATCCGATAGATGAGGAATTTTTTTATAAATAGATGATCGTAAAAGAGATTCACATGGCTGCAGGGGAAATGATCTTTGTGTGAAATGTGAGAAAAAAAACAGTGTGAGAGAGGGCAACCAAAAAGAGACCTAGTTAGCGGTTCATCCTCATCATGAAGGGAGGAAGGGTGTGTTTTGTATTTTTATGCAACACACATTTTCCTCATGAGAATTTTTTAGAGATGAACAACCCATGAAATATAAAGAGAGGACAAGCGTAGGCAAGAATTTATCAGAATATATGCATAAATGTTCACTAAATAGTAACATCACTCTTCCTACATTCATCACCTTTACGCAATTCCACTCGGAACGAGTTGAAATGTAAAATGCTCACCTCCAATATTAACGGACCATTTACATTTTTATGGGCACACAGCCTATTATTAACTCAAATTTAACATTTGCAAACCTTTTAATAGCTCTCTTCACATATGAGCCTTTAACTTATTATGACATTAAAAAAGGAGCTCGAAACCATGTTCAAACTTTCATCGCACAATTGTACACCATGTATTTGTCCGATTGTTCTGAAGAAACACAGCAAAAAAGAAAGCCGAGTAATTCAAGTCAATTCTCACACGATAACAAATAGCGCAAATAATGTAGAGTGACCGTTTTCCATTGTAAAGTGGAGACGTGGATGTTATAAAAAATACTCACTTTGCCCGGACATGAGTGCACTCACGCATGTAAATTACATATTGAGACAAGCCTTTCATTCGCGACAATTTTTCTTTTAGATCATTTATCATTTTCTCTTGTGCCCTGTTTCCTTTGATTTCGATGTACATTTATGTATTTGAAGGGTGTCTTTGAGACGATGTTCATTGTCGCAGTTCTTGATTACATTAATCCAAATGAGATGAACTGATAAAAACGGGTCTCTTTTTTCTTCCTGTGCGACGAACAAAAACTGTGTGTGGTTTGTCTCTTGTCACACAAAAGATATGTGTGTATCTATGCATAATAATCTTCCCTGAAATAACCTGATCACTGATTGACGACTAGAAGAGCTAAAAACGAAAATCATGTCTCGAAGAATAGATTGCTCAAATTTTCTCTGACGGATAACGTTAATTTGGTGGTCCAGTATTATGTCCTTGCCATACCAGTTTACCGCAACTCTTCTAAAACTTTGTACCTAATATATTCTCAATTATCATACGAGTTTATCCTTTGCATAGGTGAAGTGTGTGCAACGGGTTTTTTTTACCCTTTGTTTTAGACAAAAACCATCAGATCTGGTTACACATATAAAAAATTGGTAACTCTGTGGCTGAGACTCTCATTGCGTATTTTTATGAACTTTCATGCGTAATCTCGTAACTCTGTCAAAGCTGTCGGAAGAAGTTGCCCTTGCCTTATTACCAAGTTAAATGAGCCGAAGGCTATGGTTTCACCGAGTTGTACGAAAATTCAGAGAATCTTTTGCATGGTTGGAGTAAATAACGAAAAATCTGTCAAATATCTCCTTCCATATATGCTAAAGTTAATACTATGCAGAAAAAAACGGTTTTAAAAATTGCATCACAAGTAACCCCAATAATGCCTTTTTTCCTTGTCTTTAAATAAAATGTGGTTAATCTCTCGGATAATACCAGTAGTGAGCCGGTTAAATGAATAAGTCATAAACTGGCTGAAAAAATCTCCAATATTCGCCAGCTGAAAAAAAAATCTTTTTAGTACGATTTTTTATCGTATGACCAAAAAAAATACTGTCGACAAACGAGTACATTATGAGCTGGTGGTCCAAAGTTCAAAGTCTGGTGAAAATATGAAATGACAGAAATGTCAAGATTCTAATACTCAATACCTAGTTACTACCTATAACATCGAATCAAATCAGCGTAAAAAGCGACTCGCTGTCATGTCGCAAAGATTGCATTTTTTGATATCAAGTGAAGCCTCGCTAGAATCTTGTGCTTTCTCAATGTTGTAAATCTTTTTAAAAAACCTTTTTCATATCAAATCAAATTATTGTTGAGGGGCACACAAGTAGCAGCTCATCGAAAACAATATTGACGATGATTACAAAATACTTTCAGCTCCACAACTTTCAAAGTTTACCTAGTCAAAAAAAACTTCAACTCCTAGATACAAAAAGCCTCTTAGTTTTTCACACAACGGGACATACCTTCCGTTTTTTTTCGCGGTTTAATAACTCTATACGAAGATGATGATGTCTTGAATTTTATCTGAAAAGTCGACTCATTTTAGGAAGAACTCGTAAAAGATCAGGAAACGTAGATAAGTGAGCAGCATCATCTTAATATATTGCAGACAAGATGATATTAAGTTAACAAGTTTGAATTATTGTACCGCACACAAAACTCATATCCTCATACATGCACACTCTGTAAGTTCCGTTCGGAACTCAGTGTGGCTAACAAGCACGAAATGAATGCTTTATTTACTTTATGAAAACATCATTTAGTAGAACGAAGCCAGCGCTCACACGCTGCTTTGTGCATGTCTCTTAGGTATATTATATTCATACTAATATTTAGCTCAAGTATACGCTTCTCCGCAGCACGAGAAAGGCAAAAAAAATCGGTAGATTACGGGATTTTTCAAAACGCTTGCATAAAAAACGTATTCAAATCCATTCAAAGAAATATAGCGCTACAACTCCAACAGAGAGAAAATACATTCTCGTGCAGACATCTCGTAAAATGCAGTTCCTAATGTTCACTGGCAATTAGCCCGTTGTTACACGGAGCAATTATATTTTATCTTATTATGTACTACATACACATTGTTCACACCGAAAAAATCCTCGTAAGTGGTTGCACAATACGAAATGAGCCATTCTTTTCTTGTATTCACAACAATCCCTGGCCAGTCTGTGAAGAAGCACATTTTCTGCAATTTTCTATTCTCTAAACGTCACTCTGCCAAACTGCTTTATTTAGCTATTCCCCAGCACATGCCGACAAAACCACGAGTCGTCACTCCTAACTCCATTTTTCTTTCTATGTAACAATAAGTCTTTCTAACGTTTTCACTTGTGCACCGGTATCAATGTAAGTAACCACAAAAAAAATCGACCAATGTCCAGTTCTATTTTTCGAATTCAGCACATACGAAACCAAAAACTTTGGTAAATAAAACAGGACGTTGCCGAATCAATCAGGACGTTTTTTTAATATGTAGCCACTCTATTTTGATAAACGCCTACCCACACGTGCATATAATATGTAAAAAAAACTTACATTTTAAGCTCGTGAGCCACTCTCTCGCTTTTTTTTCTTCCGTTTTCATCCCTTTGAGTTCTTCCTCATAGAAGCTCAAGGAACCATGAAAAGAAGCAGTGGTGCTACCACAACACTATTCTGTCATCAAAAAATGACATATATGAATCTGCTAACCGAGCTACACCGGTCCTCAATTCACTTGCTCATGAGGCGTTGCAGTTTGCATTCTAATAAAATGTTGTGCACCCGTGTCAAAGTCACCCTAGATTCAACATCGTGTAATGTGTGCTTTAACATTAATGTGACGAAGGAGTGCTACCTCACCTAGCAAACACTCTTTTAAAGACGTGCAACAACTTCTTCATTTTTTGCCAAATAAAAATGTAAATCCTTCTTTCAAACACTATTCCGTATGCTGCCTGCGTTTTAATCTGTATAATATACGATTTTCTACATTTTTAAAGAGTCGACGACAGAAACCGTCATTTGAAATCGAATCCATCCCCGATCATAACTCTACAGTGGTTCATCCCTAAACATAGAAATTGTTCTTTAAATGCAGAGGGATGGGCACTCAAACTGTGTACAACTTTGCATAACAAAATCCTCTTGTAAAACAGTGTTTAGCTCAACAAGCTCAATAGGTAGTAACAAGCCCATCAGTACTGGGGAAAACCGTGCGATAATCGCGGTAAATGGCTCGTATGTCACAAAGATTTTAATATATGAGCATTTCCTACCTAAATCCCATCAGCAGCACGCCAAATGAATAAATACAATTACCTCTCAAAAAAACCCTTTAAAATGCGGGTGTGCAACGAAACAAGGAATGGGAAAAAGATGAGATTTTTTAAACAGGGAATACACACACGTAGCTCATGAATGACTCTTGAAGCATGCCCAATTTATTCGCATAAATGCGAAGAGATAATCTTCACAAAATCTCAGTATTGTCATCCTCCTGACGTGAAGATCATGTTCAAGATGAGGTTCGTTGAGTACAAAAAATATGGGGGTAAATGTAAAAATAACAGGCGAAACCTAGAGATATATTATCCTTCAAATATTGTGAGATATTCCTCCAATCTCTCTGTGTCGACCCACCAGAAGCTGAGACTAGGAGCACCCAGAATCTCAAAAATTTATAGATTCAGCCCGTCATCTTTCTCTTGCCAATGTAACTGGACTTTCGATTCACTGTTTTCCCTTTTCAGTACTCTTTTTCCAACAAATCCTTATGAGTTTTTGGCTTGAGCACATGTGTGATCATGATAAAAACAGTTTGCCTGCATTTAAACGATATGTGATTCAAACTGTACCTGTACTCAATCCGAATCCAATTTCATGCCTTTTATTCACAGACCCTTGAGAAAATGTCACATGGTGTTGGTGCACTCTTTAAGAGAAATGTGGATACAATACTCATCGGAGATCAACAACAGAATCTTACGTGAATTATACCGAATCCACCATTGTAGCATAGGTTTCTCATTTTTTATACGCGTAGTATAGCGTTATCTCGAACGAATTCTTCACACACGAACGTAATATTGTAAATCAACTGTGTCGAGGCATCTCAAACTTTTCTGCATATTACACTACACCTCCTCTGTTAACAACTACCACACTTGTCTCTACGAAGAATGAAAAAAAAATTCCCAGAGAATCTATTACCGATTCATTATACTTTATTACTGCAACTGCAATACAATTGTGAAGTGCGAGACTTCCGCTTCCGTTATTCGCATGTGAAATCATCCATGTCATCATCCACACAATGTTCCTAGAAATCCGTTGTACACATTCACATCTAATTTGAGCAACATGCTACACCATTTTACTTGATGATCTCAAGTCACAATTTTGGTTTCTCGAACTCAAGAATCCTGTCTCTCAGCATAACATTGGCATTCATGGTGAAGATCAGAGTGTCATAACACTCATGATAATGGTAAAATTCAGCTGTATCGCGACCACAACGAATTCGCGATAACCAGAAAAGATGCATTCGTGTACAATATATACGCTATATGTTGCACGACAGAAAATACTTGCCTTCCAACCAATCCTTAAGAATGTCAGAGCACAAAGGGATGCGACAATTTAGAACAAAAGTGTTGACAACTATTTTTGTGGTGATTTAATATTCACGACAGAAAATACTTGCCTTCCAACCAATCCTTAAGAATGTCAGAGCACAAAGGGATGCGACAATTTAGAACAAAAGTGTTGACAACTATTTTTGTGGTGATTTAATGTATTCTCTCGTCAATATACCTACCAAAAAAAGCTGTCTCGCTCTTGGGTCAACACGTACTCAATCTAAACCACAAAAGACTCAAATCTGATCACTGTGAATGAATATGCATCACCCCCAAAGGGCTCCTTTTTTATCATCCAAAAAAAAGTCCTGAAGCAACCAAAAAGTGATTAACTTCGCCAAATACTCCAATTGTACAGGAGCAATCAGAGCTTAAGTATGCTTTCAAATTGGGATGCAGATTGCAACAATCACACATCCAAATTGCGTACTCGATACTAGTCAGCAAATAGTAATAAATCGATAAACATCATCTTCAAAAGATACGCACGTCCACTTGATCATAAAGGAACTTGCTATGGACATCCCTTTATTAAGTTTCTGTGCTACCATTCTTTATCGACAATCAAAGTCAAATCAAGTTCTGCCCTGTAATGATGCATACAACTTAAGAAGGCTTCATCAGTCTTTAAAAAATCGAATACGAATACGTAATGAAGTCTAGGAATTTTTTGAAGACACAACTTAGAAGGTCGGTGATATGCTTCCGTAATAATACAAAAAAAAAGTTGATTGAATCTAATCAAAATGATCCATGATCCTCTCGAATTTTCATTTACAATGTCCCGTTCCTCACCCAAGAGAGAGGTTCATTTTTTAAAATAAAAGTCATTCCTTTTTTTCTTCTTTCCTTTCTTTTTTTCTCTTCAAATCGTTTGTGTAAAAGACGTTGAGAGAGATCTTACGTAAAATACCCACAAATAGTCAAATTCTCTCATCATGACGCACATTCTTGCTGAATCACTTGACAAAAACTTTTTTATACCAAACTGCACAAAAAAAAGGATGCAACCTGCAATTCTGTAATAATATCAACAAGCTCACACTAAACCTAGGTCACGACAATAATTCATAGGAAATTCACAGCTGCATATGTACAAAAATACAGATTGTGTGAGCAATCACAATGGAGAAAATAAAGAAAAGAATCCATCTTTCATTTCAGCTTTGGTGACCACGGATTACAGATGCCCTCGAATGAACTCTTGATATACAGAATTCGTAAAACCTTCTTCCCATTCCACTTCGCTACATCCGAGTCTTTAATATGCAATAATAATAATATCCAACAAAGGAAAATCCTTTTGTGATATTATGCACTGTGAGGATCACTTCAAGCTCAGGATTTTTTTGAGGAAGAATGGTGTAAAAATCATGGAAAAAAATGTTAAATCCATTTGCAAATATTTTCCGCCACACTGCAGCGCTTATGATCATTATCAGGAAGTCAAATAGTTCTGACGCTACAACGTCATAGTGAGCCCTTATGAAGACGATATTTTTTTTGAGAAATCATTCCCACAGAACCGATCTTTAAAAGAGCAACACCATATTTTACGAGCATCTTATATTTGAATAAAAAAGAGGATATATTTTTGTGGTATCACTCACCCTCTGCGAAAGCAGAGTATGAGCCACATACTTAAATTTGTCTCAACAAAAAAACCTCAGCGGAAAGAATGGGAATTATGCAGAATTCAAGAAGAATACAAATACACAATAAAGTTGGTTATTTTTTTGCGAAGAAAAAAAAAATCTTTGCTCTTGCAAAAGTCTTGTGATTGTATGCAAATGCAAAAGTTGTTATATCAGCTTAAATATCTTGATGTAGTTGAATCATTATGTTCCAGAATTGTCGTGATTTACCTTTTACGGAGTGGGAAGACAAACATTACCACAAAACTTATACTCTTTTTTATACTTCTAATGTACCGTAATCCTTCGGTGTGAAGGGGAATTTCGAATTCTCATTTCTCCCAATACGAAATTATCAGCCACCTCCGAGATGCCAGAGACGCAGCGGGGCGCACATTTCGTAGAGCACAAAGAGCATTACAGTCATCATTCATTTTGCTAACACGTCTTTTCAAGACGAGGACTAAAGTGTGATGCACACTTTGCCGGAGGGAAAATATCGTGAATTCCTCACAACTTCCCACTTTCCATGTGAATAGCGATGCTTATTGGTGTGACAAGCGACACATACATCTTTGCCGGAGGGAAAATATCGTGAATTCCTCACAACTTCCCACTTTCCATGTGAATAGCGATGCTTATTGGTGTGACAAGCGACACATAATATACAACATACCTGGAAAAGTATATATATATTCGTAATCCATATCATCTTTCCTTTGATACAATATTCACCAGTCTTGCATGCTAGATGTAATCATCTAAGATAACTCTAAGGTCCATCGACCGATTATGTTTTTTCACAAAAATGAACGCATTAAGACCATAATCACGGTAGCATTAAATGACCCAGCCCAACTTAAGCTTTTACTAAAAATGACGAGGCTTTCTATTGCATGTGCAATCTGCTTCGTAGGACAAAATATTCCGCTACTTTGCAGCTGAAACTGAAACGCACACTTATTGTCTGTACCGAGGCTCACTCTGTAATTAGAGTGATGTAATGTAGCCTCTGGATATAAGTTTAGAAATCAGTGGGAGGAAAAAAAACAATTCGATGTGAAATGTTCGACATATAACTGTTATGTCTTCATATTACAATGCAACTGTTCTCAACTCCCTGGAACAAAAAAGTGAACAAACGTTTTGTGTCTCTCTGCTGAACCACTTCTAAAACAATGCGATGCACCAATTTTTTTTTAAAGGAGAAAGAGAGATCAGCCCTATTTACGTGTATTGTTCTGCATAAAAAATGCATAAGCTCAGCACGTCAGTAATAATATAATGGATGAAGGCTTGTTCTCTTCTAAATTGAGAAGTACTAAACTTTTATACGATATGCTCATTGTTTTTTTCTTTTTCAGAATGAGAAGATTGGTTTCACAATACTCCTTCCCACTGGGACTGATATGTTTGGGCTGCCTACTCCCAATTCTAGATGCTCAGCGACCCTCAGTGTTATCAGGAGGCGGTCTTCGACCCCTTCTAGGATTAACTTTGCGCCAACAACTCCAAGCAGGCCAACCACCAGTTCCTCGATTTGACTGCAATCCTGAGAGCACTTTAGAAGCTTGTCGTCTCAATTCGAGTTGCAGGGCTGCCAATTATGAGACGGGCCTTTGTGTCCTTTTCAGTGCCGACTCGGATCATCGTCCAGGTACAAAAAAAATCTGTTTTCATCCTCATAAAAATGTAATTGCAATGCATACATTTTTGCTACCCTCTTTTGCATATTATGCTAAAAACCTTTTTGTACCTTGTGGACATTTCTCATGATTTACATAATTTTTTACTTAAGCACCGTTCCTTTCAGCGAGCTCACTTCGCCGAAACAAGACTGTAAAAGATCTCAAAACAAAGTAGAATTCAGAGCGTAAAACAATACTGCAATTTAATGATTCCTTCAGGAAAAAACAACTTGTAACCTTGCAAAGTCGCAGGGGAAAAGGCCTAAGAATTACAACAACATTACAAAGAAATGTATGCATAAAAAACTTTACAGATACCATCTCCTTCGTCTAGTGAGCAAATGTGCGTAAACCTTATTCGGATGTTACATCTGAGTGCACTTAAACTCACATGTCTACTTTGATTAAAATATTACCCCGTAAAAAGAAAACTTCACAGCTCAAAAAGCTTCCTCGCTTCCCCCGCTTTACTTGATTCCCCTTAAAATGCTCGAAAGTATGTATACACACAAGAGGTGTATCAAAATTCAAACACGAAATGAATATAATTAGTCAGAGAAAACCCCGTTGTTTCATCTTACCTCACACCTATTTTCAACCTTCTTTCAAAGCTTTAGTTTTTTTCTTTCTCCGATTTCTTAGTATTATCGTGTGCTATCAAACAGCATCATCATCATCCCACGTAAGTTAACATACTTGCGAATAAAATATATGTGCCAGATGAGAAACAAGGAATGGTAATACGTACAACACGCTGTGAGAAGAGCAGAGGTTATTATGTTACGTTAAAAAGAAGCACATCAGCCTTTTCATGTAATTTGAGTGCAATCCTCAAAGTGCATTACCATTGATTACCTTGTACACTGCAACTGCATCGTAATTCGCGGAGGAAAAAAAAGAACACCGTATGAATTGCAGGAAAATGCAGGTTAACTAGCTCCATTATTATTATTTTTTTACCCCACACCCCTGCGGTTAGCTGTGTTACACTATTTGCAAATTTAACTCAAATTATATACCGTGCTCTAAAGTTATTTTGAAAACGTTAAAATATTTTTGAGTCAACACTTACGATGAGAATAGCGTGAGTTTTGATGCTTTTCAAATGTACTACATGAATTAACGCAATATTACGGGAGTACTATTTGATGGTGCTATTTGCACGCACTCTTCAGGCCAATATTTTTTGAGAACCGGGATGAAACAAAAGTAGTTAATTGCGCTCTCATCTTATTCACATGAGCAAAGTCTACCTTTACACATAAGGTTACGCCGTTACTTGTCCGATCACAAAACCCAATTCACCATTACATATTCAAAGATGTGTGTGGTGTCAGCTTGAGATGCGTACACAGATATGTTAAAAGGTTTTGTGAATTGCAGGTCTCGAATCAGAGCCATAATGTACAGTAATAAATGCATATTATGTAGACCTCCGCGTCAGCAACATGTGCATATCTACGGAAAGCCGAAGAATAATAAAAATTTGAATCAAAAGAGCTCCATTATACCATATAATGTTCAGCCTCTTTCCACCCCCTTTGTTATATAACAATTCAGAGAGCAAGTCAGTCTCACCCATTGTCTTTTCTTTGAGAAGTAGAAAAAGTGGGAAGAAAAATTGTGTACAATTCTCATCGAAACTTTTCTCAGAAGAAAGACGACGACTGAGGTGTGCAACCTCCTTTTTTCTTCGTGAAAAAGTGATAAGTTGTAATGGGGACTGATTTTTTTTCGTTATATTACGTGTACAAGGATATTTCTTTCGATTTCTTTCCCTTTAGACTTCAAGTATTTGGGGATGATGGCACACTCTCGTGTCATAACAATTGAAAAATATGTCTTGTGAGTCAACATCGCTTGAAAGCAATCAATGTGAATATTATTACCGTGTCTATACACAAATAACGTGTATTCCTCTTTGTTCTTCATGAAATCCGATTATAATCAGAGAGATGCTAATTATCATTTTTACGGAGCCATTGTTCCCGTTCCAACAACAATTAAGGACCACTACCACGGACAAGCGGGGTTCACATACAAGAAAAGCCGTTTGTCTCAGTATGTCCTCACCGTCTTAACAATAATCTTACACGGTAAATGCACAGCATTAACATTCCAACGTAATGTGGTGACCAATTGCGCATTTTTACAGAATATGATGCCGCATTGATTGTTTGATTACTCCTGATAAATTGATCTCTCTTGAAAAAAAGTCGTCTTTGTAGACTCACAACCTCAATATTATGTTAGTACATTCAGAGACCAACTCGTTGATGATGAATGACTTCGTGTCATCACCTTAATATCCCTGGTGAGCATCACAATGCAAGTTGACTTGAGTCAACATCTTAATTACCCTCAGGGATAGATTAGGAGTAGAGAATATAAAAGGGCATGAAATTACGGTGGATGAGAAATGCGATTCACGCGGTTTTTCAGCAACAATCCTATTTACTCAAAATATGTCGTCGGCTCCCTTTGCTACGATAAAGATGCATAACGGATAGGTCCGGTTTCTAACAAAAAAAAACGGAGGTGACAGCTCTAAGAATGAGACCCGGTTAAATTTATTTTTGTCGTTTTAGAAATTCGGTCAATTTACGGTTCGAAATGGGACAAAAATTAGTGAAACGTTTTAAACCTTTTAATTCACCAACTTCTACCAATTTCACATCGACTACATCCATTATACCTAATGGACTATAAAATTGGGAAGTGTATTTCATTTCGTAAAATCCGACACCAAACTGAACCTTGTAGACCACCTAAAAACACTCTGGATTTTGTAGAAATCACTAAAACACACAACCATTACAATCATCATTCTTCATCAACCTGACAAGACCAAAAAACAATGAGGAAGTAGATGGACTCTGGCAAAACAACTTTTTTCCCAGATTTTCTACAAAAAATTTTATCATCTCCTTGAACCTCTTCCTCTTTTTTTCCAACATCACATCACCTACAGCGATTCATGAGGATTAGGATTATAGGAATCTTTTAAAGAGGAGAAGACGAGGAAGATAGTGATACGAGAAAGGAAAAGGTTCACAACAATCAAGCTCATGTAATTACAATCAACTGTATTTCCTTCCATAACCGTTCGAAGTTTGAAAATGAGCTTAAATGATCACGACTCTTTTTCAGCAACACAATATTGCTGCTCCGTAAGAATTGAATCCGAAGAACAAGATCACAGCAGGACTGCATCTTCTTCATCTTTGGTGATGATCTGCGTACTTCACACACGCATCATAGACGACACAGTGTTTTACCATCTTGTACGATCCAATTAGCAATCTATCCTGCATTAACTATGCCGCCCCAATTAGTACTCGGTATTGAAAAGGTATTGGAAAAAAAACTCACTATCATCCCCATCAACGATATCGATGAAAAGGAGCGTGAGGACAGGATTTTTTGTAGATTAGCATAATAAATATGTTCGTGCAACATGATAATTAAAGGTCGGAGGAAACACAGCTCTTACAAAAAAAAACCTATATATAAAAAACTCTATCTCTAGAGATTTTTAAAGTTTCAACCAGAAAATAAGGGAATTAGCAGCCTTCCACACATATCCCTAACACCATCATTGCCCTAATAATGTGCTCGTCATTAATAGTATACTATATATCCATCGATATGATCAGAAAAAAATGAGCATTATATTAGCGTGAAAATGCCGTAAAAATCGAAGCGATCATAAGAACATTGTGTTTTCACGGTGCATACGACATAACCAGCTCCGCCGTGATGCTTGGTGATAAACCATCATTGTGAATAGCCAGCCCATAATCGTCAGCAATAATAATCATCATAATGATAATAATAATAATCATATCGTCGTATCATGGTTTGAAACACATGAAAAATCTATTCCTATTTCCTATTTCCCTTTTAAGCCATCAATCCCGTTAGACAACAACACTCCGAGACTTCAACTATTTTCAGCGCATAAAAAAAACTCTATCTTCATGTACATAAAAAACAGAAGCATCCCTGCTACACGAGCAGGGTATATGCGCACTTCTCATTTACCTGGTTTTCCACCTTTCTTTCACAAAACCTCAATTAGCCTTGAGACGAATGTATACAGCTTGCATTTTTACCATGTACTTTTCACCTCCACAAACACACACGTATCACAAGACTGAATTCGATACTTTACGAGATGGACGCTCGTCTCGGTGCTCTTGTTCAATTTTTTATACGATGACGAGCTTCTCGATGCATAGCGATAATTAGCTTTTTCACTACGAAAAACTGCAGTCTCATCAAACCTCGAATGTTTTTCACGGCATCAATGAGCCTGCCTTTCATTCCTTTTTCAGAGAGATAATCTCATCGCTATTCATTACCTTCAGCACCCCATCTGCTGCTACTACTTTTTCATATTACGAACGCATGCCTGGTAAAAATATTTGTGCTCAGGAAATCGAAACTAAATACTAACATACTGATACATATACAACAAGACAACGGTAGAAATACACATGTGACATTTGTTGCGAATGCTACCAGTGTTGCGTAAGTGAATGACAGTTTACCAAACCTAGAGGATGACACTTTATCAGAATGTTGTACATTTTTTTCTCCTGTGTGAAAGGAAGAAAAAAAAACGGGTGTTTGCCTTCATACGCCATAAGTATCAATATATAATCATATGAATTACTGAGGTTCGCATAGTTGAAAACTAGTTTTCAAAAAGTCACAATTAATGTAGGTAACAACCTCCATCGCACATTTCTTCGCTGCGGCCGTCACTCATGACGAGCAGAACGACTATTAGCTTACATAAATCAGACATGACCCTTTAAAGGAATAAAACTGTGCTTTGTTCTCCACTTGATGGCTTCCTGTATTAACAATCAATGACATGTTTCATGACGTTTTTACTGGGAGAGCATACCACCTCAGCAGCATCGCATGCATACGCAGTTTTTTCTGCATTTTTTTCATGACATTTATCGTTTCAGGAGGCTGATAATTTCTTGGCTTATCATATCGTTCTTCTTTGCTGCTCTAATTTTCTCAGCTTTTTCT
The DNA here is from genome assembly GCA_027743745.1 of Alloscopus bannaensis. NCBI lineage: Eukaryota > Metazoa > Arthropoda > Collembola > Entomobryomorpha > Entomobryidae > Alloscopus > Alloscopus bannaensis. Next base: position 4,316 of record JAHZMW010001006.1, on the reverse strand, counting down.
GGTGTTGGCGTGCCACTCAGTGGTTCATGTAAATATTACGGCAAAATATGAACGGAACCAATTACCACGCATCCGCAGATTAGCATCTCCCTCAACTTCCTTGCATACTTACCCAAGACAAGATAAGAAAAGTAAGCTCAAAGGGCAGAGAATTGTACAGTAAAGTGAACTCCGACTTTATGTGGATGAATGTATGAAAGAAATCCGTCTTCTAGAGGTTGTAGTTAGCATGCAAAGGGTTGTTAGAAGAAGCTTCTAGTAAAAACGTACAGAATAGGTGGCGAGACTTTGTCAAATTAAATTAAACATACGCACGTTCACAAATTGAGTGCAAATAGAGACCTTGACCGTGGTGAACTTGAACAGAGATTTTTTTTCGGCTAAAAATGTGCAAACTTTAATGAATTAGTCCAGCTGTTCAAAACCAGACAACAATAAACCTGCTCAACGATTGTCTAGAACCTCGTAGAACTCAGCAGATGTTCAAACCTATATATCATCCTATATTGAATTTGTGGAATTGTCCTCACAATGAGCAAGTCATGACCCACGACATGTCTGTCTCTACGGCACACCCATGGCGAGTTGCACCTATTCTTTCTTATTTTTCAGGTAGCTCATCTTGAAAAAGCAAGAGGATCTTAAATGACTAAATCATAAAACTATAACAGCTCTGAGACAAATTGAGAAAAGAGAAAAGCCTTGCAGTTTCAAGGAAGACGACTGCACACGACGTTTCGCTGCAAGCCCTTTTATTCGAATTTGAACAAATTGCGAAGAAAATGCAACCATTCTTCTCACAATGATGATCATCTCAGTAATATCTCAATACAGTGCTAGAATTAGGAACACTCCACTCATATTTTCCCTGATAAATATCCTGAAAAGGCTCAGAAAATAATGTGCAAACCACAACAGCACGACGGTGAAAAAAAACACATCACCTAATTTTCATACCACCTCGAGTTCCTTTTTCTCAGGTAGCGTTTTTGATTTCATGGTGTAGCCAGATTAAAACACATCAAAGCAACAAGCTTCGTAAAGTATAAAAGTAAAAATCTCTTTCACCATCCCTAAATCGAAGGTAAATGCGTCCATAGTGAAAAATGGGACTGGTTTGAATACGTCTTGCCACCGTGGATTTTTCTTGTGGTTTAGAACAAGCTATATGGGACAATAAAACAAGACGTATAAAAACTCAAAGGATTTTCTCTATAAATACGTATATAAACTTGTTAGCAATGCGAACTAATGCGAAGTCTGTCAACATTATATATTCACCATTTTATATGCATGATGATGTTTCCCCATGTTAAATACTCGTTCAATACAAGGTGTAGTGGGAATGGTTTTTAACGACTCAAAGTAGGACTCTGAAGTGCATTTCAAAGTGCATGCCCAAAAAAAACACTTAAACAAATACAAATGGGGGCTCGTGAATGCAAATAAATTGCGAACCACACCATATTACTCCTCGTGTCTACAGTAATGCAGACGCGTAATATATTACTCCTTTCATTGACAAACAATGGGAATGGGACAGTACACGGAATGATGTAATGAAACAAGGAGAAATCGAGGAAAAATTATTCCTCTATATGTGACGAAGAGCCCACGACGAACTCATCTATTAGAAGGGATTAAAGCCAGAAATTTCAACGTCCATGCTATATGTAGTCTTGCACGGTTATAAAATAGTTGATGCATACCAATTGTAGAACAGCAGGACTGATTTCTCAAAACCTACATTCCTAAATATTTTTACGACCATTTTCACTCGCACTCTGAAATACATACCACAGCATGTGGAACAACAAACACCCATACGAGATGAGCCTGGGAAAGCTTTTTCGCATTTAAATTTTGTACAAAACTCTAGCTAAATGTGCTCCTGGCTATTACCAATTTTCCCCGTCCTTATTAGCGAAAATTTTGTAGTTACACTGTAACCACCTGTTTTTTACCATTTTTTTCTGGCACAAAATGGACGGTACATAAATGTACCCAAAAAAACTCATCTTTTACGGCTTCGTCTAGGTATCCACCTTTTGTAGTGTGAATCTACGTATTTTATTTTCACGGATATCACCACTCTGCACCACAATACTCGAACAATTCGCTTTCTTCCCTTTTCTCTTCTTGGGAAAAATACTATTTTTATCCCAAATTACTTTCAATGGCGGATATAATTTCGTATAAGTAAAAGTTCTCAATTTTTGTCGATTTCCCCACAAGCCTGAATAATACTGAATTTTTATTTTCTGTGTCACTAGGTGCACTGAGCTCCTCTCAATTCCCGGTCTTCACGCTGTACGCCCAAAAAGTTTGCTTGAGTGGCCATTGTGACCGAGCTTGGGACTATGAGCGAGTTCCCGACTTCAAATTACGAGCAAAGGGTCAAGAGCTTGTGAAGAAACAACGAAAAACTGGGAGCCGGACTGCGTGCATGGAGTTGTGCCTCTCGGAACGAGACTTTGTTTGCAGGTAAGCACGTATTCATCATTCATCCGTCATTTTGTGTTGAGACCACCTCAAAAACACAAAATTTTTATCCATTTATCTAATCGCATCATCTCACTGACCTAGATCAGCGTGCAAGGTCAAGCTCTCAGATTTTCATCAGGTGCTGAGACTCTTTTTTTCCAAATGTCAAAATCCATCATACACGTGAATCACCTTTGCCCCACGAAACCCAATTAGCAAGTCAACATTGTCTGAACCAAAATTGGGTCAGCCATAGTACCTCGACTCACAACGAGCCGAAAAAACAGGAGGAAATCTTTGCAAAAAAAATTGTGGTATATGTCAACTGTCGCTGCTGCTATATGTCACAGAAACACAATAATGTACACTCAAAGGACAACCAATTTGTAGAAAAATGCATGCATGCATAATCACTTTTTAGACTTAAAAATAATCCTCATTACAACAGTTTCTCAAAGAGAATTCACATAAAGCACTTTTTTGGCGTCATGCGACTCACAATGACAAGGAACACCAGTTGTTCACTAAAAAAAATCTGTGAGGACCGTCGTCGTAGCCTTTTCCAAATCACAAAGACTTTGCCTGTGTGGTTCATTACTTGTCCCATGATATCTTCTTCATTGTGAAGCCCTCCTCGAAATGATCCAGATAGCAACAAGATAATGAGGATGTAGCCGCATGCTTGTATCTTACAATGAAGGAAAGTACCGGTTTAATACGAAATGCATGCGGACAGGATTTTTATGTGGAGTCACACGCTTCTACCGACCCCTTCTTCATCTTGTAGCCTCCTCACCCACAATTCGAATTATAATGAACGGAAACCTTTGTCGTGCATGCAAGGAAATCTATTGTTTGCTTAAGTCTAAAAAAATATGTATGCAGAAGGGAATGGGAATTTTCTGCATAATGCATATAAAATTGAGCATTTGCAATTATTCAAAGTGGCCTTGCACACTTTGGAAGAATGCAAACGAGATATGAAAAAATATAGCAAAAAAACTGAGTGCCCCAAAGACCTAAAGAGACAAGGTTTGATTTTTTTTTACATTTTGGTCAACCTGAAATTTTTAGTAAATTACAAGTTAAAAGTTTCCAGAAAATCCCAAAATATTATACTTGTGTAATACTCTGCGACCACAACTTTTTAAAAAATATGATAGCCATTACCAAGACTAAAAACAGGTGCAAATCGATCTGAAGCGGAAAGGTAACAGGAATCTGCTCCAAATAGACACGGAAAAACACAAACTCTAAACACACAAATGTAACTGATTTAGACATTTGATGAGGGCATTAAGTGTTTTAAACTCTTAAAGTGTTTGAATTTTATCTCTCGCTATTCCCTGATAATAATATCAGATAAGCACCCAGCGTATCAAAATGTGTGGGTGCATGCGTGTAGAAACCCGACAGCTCAAAATGAGCTAATCGTAAAGTTATAGAAAACTGTTAATTTCCCTTCGGCTAAAGGTTACAAGGTGTCTAAAGCAGGGCGTGCATCATGCATTTTCCTCTGTTCACGTAAACCCTCACGGAAGACTACCAACTTGTCGAGTTTTTTACACACTTTTCAAAAGGTGGAAAATAAAGAATCTTCATCGTAAGACATACGAGTCTCACAAACTGACATATACACCATTTTACGGTGCGAACCGTAATGATATGAAGCTTTTTTTTGCAGACTTTGTTCGACTCGTGGATTTTTATCGAATTCAGGTATTTCTAGCCAAAAAAACAGAGAATATACAGCAAGTCCTGAAATTTCATTAATAGAGCTCATCAAAGTCATCAGGATCAGTTAGCTGGTATCATACAAAATAAACGATGCA
>JAHZMW010001005.1:0-10943 GCA_027743745.1 Alloscopus bannaensis | reverse complement strand
TAAACTGTGCAAGATAACATCATTTCCGGCTATGTGTTCAAATGTGAGCGCTGGATTACAGGGATACGAGTCAAAACATGCATTCACCACCCAAGAAACGACGTGTTCACCTGCTACCATTTCCACATTCAGATCATCCGAGGAGAAACATTTTTGAAATCAAATGACATGACCTATAAAACTCGGTAGTTTCCTCTGCGCGTCAGAAATGCGCAAAGGTATTCCCATCAAACTCCATGGAGCACATGCTCCCAACATCTTCCATCTGTTGCAGAAACATTAACCGACCGAAACATTATATCATCATCAAAGATACATTTATTAGCATATGAGCATATGTGCTAAAATGTGGAAGCTAGAGACCCGGCGAAGGAAGCCAGGTCGGGAAATGCTGTGTAGACGTACTGATTTGATTTGTGCTCACACTCATTCGTTCGTTAAAGTAACATGTTTATTCTGTGTCGTTTTATGATTAGTACAGATTTTTTCCAATATTTATCGTGTCAGCAGTCCATTCATTTTCCATGCATACTTTTCCGCGTACAAAGTATCTCGAAGGAAAAAGAAAGCGTGATGTTTTTCAACGAGGCTCCGCAACTCTAAAAATCGTACAATATCCAACCAAAGTGCTGCGCTCCGTCAGGGTGTGCAACACACGCTCACCACAGTTCATTTTGTATGATAATGTACCTGCTGATTAGAGATCCTATCTATAATCCAGTACAAGCTATTATATACGTAGCATACTCACTACATTTTCGCTGATGTCACAAAACTTCCTGCCGTCGTTGTCACGTAAGATGAAGGATGCTTACGTCCACTTTCTGCTGACATCATCTGAGATCAGAGATTTTTTATGTGTGCATAAGTTGTTTAAAAATACACCCACGATGCGCGATGTTCTGAGAAAGTTAATAAGATGCGTGTCTGATACCAGAAGTGGTTGCTCACGTCAGTTTCTTCCTGTATAGATATAGATAGAATTCATACTTATTGCCGAACTAACATAAAGTTTATGTCGGCGACAGGAAAAACGCGTATCTCCATGTGAGGTTTACGTGTTACACAAATGAACAAATTAAAATACGGTGTGTGCTTGTGTTGGACCGAATCTAATCTCATCTAAACCAACCTTTGTACTACAGTAAAAACTGGAATTTTACAAATTTAATGAAGATTGTCATGAGTCTTGAGACTCTACTAACGATTAAATTGCTGAAAGATTGGGGGAAGATATTATTATGTACGTACACACGTCACGACAATGCAAATGTTAGCTACTCCAAGCATCTCCATTCGGTCTACATCTGCAAATATACTGTGTTAGATAGTATGACCTGAATACATACGTATCTCTTCATATCTCTCCAATTTCATCTAGCCTGAGGTAAATACAACGTCTTCAGAATAAGCCAGACAAGTCGTGCTATCAAAATGCTTTCACCGAAAGCGCTATTTTATAGGCGAACGGTTTCTGGCAGAGCGAGCTTCCATTTTTTGTACCTGTAGTTTTTGCTGAATCAGGAAATTTTCAGATCACCAGCTAACCCTCCCTGCATTTTGATGCTAGGTCGTTTCTTTTCACCTTTTTCCAAAAGGGAAAATCAATATGTATCTGGATGTGTATCAACTGCCGACTTGGTTGAGGACGAGTCTTCCTGATAAACAGCTTTACACGTACACATAAGTACTACTATGTAACAGAAAACTTCAACAATATTTTCGGATGCGAATTGCTAGCCATTTTTATGTGCTTGTCGCCTTCTATGACGCTTTGTCTTTATGACACTGGAGGAGTATCAATTTTGATATTTAAAACAAGAAAGAATCAAGACATAAAAATATTTTCAGGACTTTCCAGTCAGCTTACAATTAGGAGAAAACTGTTTGCAAGAAACTTGGCACTCTTCATCACAGAACTGCAGGGGGTAATGAGTACAGTAATGACCACTTCCTCTTGTTGTTATAAGGATGTGTATAAGGAATATGTACAAGAAACATGAATGGATCACAGTGAAGCAAACATTACATTTCTTTTTTTTTAAACCTGGCACCTTGCCAAAATTTTGAATAGCCGTTCTTCGACAGAGTCAGTTCTGGGTGCCACCTCTTTGAAGCTCTTCACATTACGAACGCTCCAATTCTAATGACGACTCCAGCTACTAGGCGTCCCAAAGTTATGTCGGCATTAATCTATCAGGAAATGGGAACTAGAAAAACAATGCGATGAAGCAACAACGGCCAAAAGAATGGCCGCTTTCAACGGAAATTTCTCTGGCAGTCCTCAATTTTCAGCTGGCAGTAGTGAGTAAAATCATTAAGAAGAACATACTCTTATGATCCGTTATGAAGGTACATACATCGACAGTTGACACATTCTTCCAGTTTGACTTTTTTCAATTGAGACGAGAGCTAACAAATGTAGGTTTTAGGATCGTCGTATTTCTTCATATTATTCTTCAAAGCCGAACGGGCAAGTTCGAAGTGCTTCACCATTCAATTTCCACGATGAAAAAGATCATTATTTTGGAACAAAGGACGGAAACAGGACTTGCTCACGTACTCGGCCCAGTAGATGAGTTTTCTTGACAAAAGCTTTTTTCTACAGACGTCGGCCGCATGTAACTAACGTAGTACAGGATGCTCAATTATGCTCTAACAGCAACTTCTGAGCAAAATTCTACGCAGTTGCTACATTCATCCGGGTTTTTCTACATTCACTGACAACAAGACTGACGACAAAAGCAAAGTATGAAAAGAAAGAAGATAATGAGGGAAATGAATTTCTAGAGGATTTTTATTTACTTACCTTGATGAGTGGTGGGCTGAGACGAGGACATGGTCGACATGTTGGCTGAAGAGTCAATTTTGGCACTCGAAGGAACAGCAGTAGCAGTTGAACCGGTATGGGAAACAGCAATTCCATCTAGGTCTGACGACGACTTCGAGGAATACAGCGCTTTTGAATCAATTAGGCCAATTGAGCTTCGCTGATTTGGTTTCCAAGCTCTGAAGGATGAGGATATCAGGTAGCCCTGGAACAAAACATGATTTCCATTGTATTCTTTTTCCAAATTAATTAGGCGACAACGCCTCGCCGTCATGTTTATAGAAGTTGTTAGCTTAGGCNTTCCAAATTAATTAGACGACAACGCCTCGCCGTCATGTTTATAGAAGTTGTTAGCTTAGGCATGGCATCATTCACTATGTTCAACATGGCTAGCCTGAATCAACCTTATTGATTTTGCTGGGACGAAAATTTTCATTCTGTAATGATTCAATGAGGACAAAGTAAAACTAGCCTTTATTTTTACTAGTTTTGCTTTGACAGCTATTGATTTTCGTTTGCATACAATTTCTGTCAACCAGGGAGTTATTTGGTAGTACAAAACTGCAAAACATTATTAGTAAATGTTATGTGAACGCTCCGTTTTTTATGTTAGCAAATGAAACCCCAATTATGTTGATTACGGCAAAAAGTATAATGTAACAATCAGCTAACAACTCTATTTATATTTTAGCACTACTAAACCGAGCCTTTAGTCACAGAGATCTTAGATAGTACGGTAAGGTTGCTGCAGTAGACTTTCCGCTTGACATTTTAATACTATAAGATTGCACATTCATTGAACCGAATATGGGCAGAACTTGTAGGCACGAACATCTCCTACATCCACATTATGACACGCACTGACGCTTGCGGTTAAGAAACGAATAATTCTCGTTACATGAAAAGTCCAAATGTGTGTATATATTCAGTTGCTAGTGAATACTCGTACGCGCAAACGCATAAAGTCTGTGTAATTTGCTCATTTTATTCTAATACATGTGGCGCAAAGCGTTCTACTAATAAAGTGAAATGAACAGTTTCCCAAACTAAAATTCCATCACCTTTCTCCTCCTATAGAAATCACTGCCACTGCGTAGCTCAAAGTACCAGTTTACTTCTCATATGAAAACATGAATTTCGCACGAGTCCATGCCACAAACGCATTAATGTAACAAGGAGTTATATGTATAACATTTGTTACAATAACATATACCACCGGAATGAGAGACATTTTGGTTGATTTCACATCACACAGTCACATCCCCGTAATATTTCTGGGACTGCGAGTGCTGCTTCCCTGGAGTGAGGGATGTGACCACAGCAGTGCTACATATTTCACTTCACAATAGTTTTTCTCTGAAGTATTCATTAAATGCAAAGTGAAATTGGCTACCGTTCATTTGGCACATCGAGATCTACCATTCCATGAAGCGAGTTTACGCACGAAGCACGAATTGGATTGTCTTGTTCGACGGTGAAAGTAAAAGACAGTTCCAATCGCAGTAATCCTATGCAGTTTCATAGCCTCGTTGGATTAGTCCATTAGCTGTGACAAGAAAAGGCCATAAAATCCGTGGTTCGGAATGAGCAGTCAGGCTAACAATAAAAGCGTGTAGTTGTGAAACTTGTTGGGGTTCAGGTAGTAATGAAATTTCAGGATCGTAAATATCCTAATGGCGACCGGCAGCGTGACCATGTTACTTGCAGACAAGTGTATGCGATCGACTACGAGATAGTTATTGGTGAATAGAAAAAGCTATTCAAGATCCTTTCTACAGCCCATTGTCGAACCTGAGGAGATCTTATAGGGTTCCCACCCTAAACGTGTTCCATAAATGTCCCTACTCAAACGGTGTTGGAAAAAACTTTGCATTGTCACAAATCAATTGGGACTCTACAGAGAGTGGTCCAGCATTTCAGGACAAGAGGAATGCCATATATGCTTTCGCCCAGTCATGTGAAAAATGAGGAAATGAGTACGCGCCATATTCTCTCTCTCAGCTTGGAGTTTCAAGACACGAGGCTTTGCAATTAACAGTTAACCCTGCCACATTCAGAGCCAAGAGCAAAGAGGTAGATTTGTTGAAACAGTATAAGGATGTGGGCACATGCTTCCCATGGTTTTATGTATATCACTGAATAAAAAACAAAATAAATATGACTGGTAACAGTCACGCCTGAGGGAGATGGAGAAAGTGTGGAATATGCATACTTGATAGGACTTATTTTTGGCGGACGGTGACTTTCTCTTCTACGTAGAAAAATGCCACCATCCCAAGCAGTCAACAGGAAGTTTTATTTGATAGATTGACGTGCAAAAAGTTTTTGTTGACTCGGACATGGGAAATTCGAATTACGAGAATTAATCCAGGTCATGTCTATACAGTGGACAAACTGCAATTTTTCCCTAAGTATACACACAAAAAACAAATTCAGTAATGGGGAGGCGTGAGCGGTTGCTGGTGAATATACGGCGAGGTGACGTGAACCGGAAAAAATCCAATACAAATCCATCGCTAGACTGGACTGAGAAACGCTGGCAAAAGAGCGAAATCGATTCATAAAAAATTCAAGATATTAATGGACACCAAGTCAGGAAATACAGTTAAGTACGAATTTTTGACAGGTGAAAGTGAGTTGCTTTTAGAGTCAAACTGAGGCCTTGTGTCGAGTTGATTTTTGTGCAATCATACGCAAGATCGTTAGAGTTTTAAAAATAAGAGAGATGATGACGGTTCACTAAAAGTTTCACGTCTGTGTATGACAAAATTTCTCTTTCTCCAAAAAGTTTTCGCCTCCAAAAATAGCGTGAGTGTAGGTTACATCGTCAACTACGTCTTTCTATACTCACTTCGTGATTTACGTAGATCTCTCTGGTTGTCTTCTAGTCGTTTTCCCACCAGCTTGTGGTTTGGCAACCACTCTTCTCACAACTTTCCATGTATAAAATTCTAAGCACTCCGGATGTCAGGAAATGAATCGTGAAACGACAACTTATTCAAAGAGGCTGGTGGAACACTCTGTGCAACAGTGGTAGTCCGCTTTTACTATATGGCCACCGTACTCCATATTGTGTTGAAATGCGAGGCAACATACCCACTCAAAGTGCCTCCGCCGATCAATAGCTTGTCTAATGCCTTTTTTCTAAAATAGGCCAAAGCAGTGCGTTGTCCACTGTAGATGGGTCTGCGAAAGAAACTCGATGATTTCTACACTCCAATGTCTGTCAAACCCCCCCATTTTTTTGTTTTAAAAAGAATCCCCGTCATGATGCCATATAACCATACGCCCAAATGACACAACCCTTTTAATTTTTTGTTTGCATAATTAAAGTCTTTCATTTAAGCATACCCAAACTCAATATACCTATATACCACTATAGGCACATACAACTAGTATTGACGGTTCGAGCTGAAGGCGTAAGAAAAAGTTTACACTTGGGTCAGAAATGCTGCCCATTTGGCATACCTTTGCATTCTACCTACCTCTCTGCCAATCTGTGTCTTTTTTTATTTTATTTCATTTTCAACTTTCTTCAGAGTGAAAGTGGCATCCCGTGACGTGCCAAACTGAGCAACTTCCGTCAGCTTGAGCCTTACTAGAACGACTTGCTTTTGTAGATGCTTGAAGTTTTCAATGTTCTTTCTCATCACCGAAGGGACCGATGCTAAGGGACCTCTGACAGAGAGGACACTGAACAGTGTCCTCAGTCACTCCACTCTTGACACGGTTTCCATTTCTGAGCTGCTGAGAATGCAGTGAACAAATCGGGCAACCTCTTCATGATGTTTTCCATTTAATCTATAAATGCACATACGTGAGGAGGCTCTATGGAAGTGAAGCACACACTAGCCATTACGTCAACAAAGATTTACCATCATTGCCATTTCCTGTGCATAGCAAAGAGCACAGTTCTCTCTCAAAAAACGTTCCACCACCACCGGGGAAGAACGCAGAGATTCCATTTTGTTTACAACCCAGTGAGAAAGCTTTCCTGAGCAACTTTCTCTACTTGGAGCCATTTGTATATAGATATCGTAAATAATAATAATCTCACCATCGCATCATCAGAAAAAGGCCAAAGTATACATTCAAAAGCTGCACCCAAAAAGCTTTAAGTATCTCGTGTATGACTACACACGACATTTCAAAAGAGCCGTATCCATATTTCTCCAAGTGTTCCACCACTACACGTAGTGTTTCAATGAGATTATTGTTATATCATACATTCCTCCTCCGAACAATAGTAATACTATGTAATGACTGCATAGCGCATCCTTTAACACAACTTTGTCTGTGTGTGCAGAGAACTACTTTTGTATACTTCATTTGATTTAGGCTGCAGCTTAGATGTACTCAGCTCAAGAAACCATTTCCAGTTGTCTACCATGAATTAGCAGCAATGTGCCAGCACTTTCGAACGTAGTCATTACGTAAGGCCAGAGAAGTTATGTGTTCTTCCTTTCTTGCCCCGCCATATTGCATTACCGTGTTGACTTCCATTCACTTACTATAATTATGATGCCAAAGCAAAAACGATTGAAGGCAACGCGACTATCAAAAGGGGAGAAAACATCTGCTTAACATCTCCAACAAAAGCCAAACTGCGATCCGTGCTGTCTGTAGTCCTCCGCCGAAAAAGATGTATGTTCACAATTTATGTGACCTATAAAGACAGGATTGTAGGAGGAAAGTTATTGTTTGCCTTCCAACACGTTATTCCCAGATTCCTTTCTCTTTCCATTACAACTCTTTAACATGAGACATGCCATCCTTTATCAAAAGACATTTGTGTACTTTATTGAACTTCTCCGACGAATTGTTGCGACTGATTTACGCATATATCTTGTCTATCTAGAGTATACCTTTGCCATTCTGGTATTTCTCTTCAGGAATACTTGGGAATTTTCGTGTTTTCCAGAGAGAACAGAACCTCACACTTACCTGACGATGGTGTACAGTTTTCCTTTTAAAAGGCATTACACACTCAATCCCACTTTCATTTCATTCTATTCCCAAAGAATGATATTGTAAATACCATTATTTGACTTTTCTGCGTGTTTTCTTCGATTACCGTGTCCCTGTTTTTTGGCTTGTTCGGAAAAGACTCCTTTTCTCCAGAGTTTGGTGAAACGTACACTCGTTAGGAGGGGTATTCGAGGAATCCTCGAGGCTCAAAAACACGCACGCTCATTTTTACAACGGATATGACCACGAGGCGCCGAGTGTATGATGTTTAAGCACCCAGTTGAAACGGAGAAAGCTGTAGTTAAGCTGTACTTGGAACGTACAAATGAATATATTTTTTTCTCTTTCCTTTCTCTCGCATGCACAAACGCAGGAGGCGACCCAGTTAACCCCAAAATAATATTGTGAAATATTTTTCTACATCATGCATATACAGTGCTGTGCACTCCACACAGTCACGCTTGATACGCATAGTTTTGCCGCAACGATTAGCCACTCTGGGCATGTGTATTTAGTTGATTACTTGCTGGAAAGCTGGCCCACTGCCATCCCGCAGAAAGTGAAAGGCGGAAGTTGACTTTTTCCTTTCGACGAGCTTCAACTTTTATACTTGCCCGTAGTTATGCGTGAGTTGCTGCAATCGTATAATATACTTGCGAACTAATATATCTTGATCTGCCTTGAACTCCATTTCACTGATTATTGCCAGTCAAAGTTTACAATCTCTAAAAAGTAACTTGGAAAGCGGATAGGCAGCAGTTTGTGCTTTCTGATCTGATAACTATTTCGCTTGATACTAAAGCCATAGTTATAGTATACAATATTCTCACTCAATATTACATTGTACGTTGTTCATATAATTAGATTGAGCACAGTCTAAACCATATACTGAAAGTGGACTGTTTAAATGCAACACGAGCGCTTCGAGAACAAAGTGGAATTGCATATAGCATGTCATGTTTTCATGAAAAAATCCATAAATGACACAAAATATCTGTAAAAACGTGCCCCTTCTTTCAGCAACCCTATTTTGGCAAGAGAAAGTACATCTCGTTTCAAACAACTCGTGAATGATTTATCGCAACTGATATTCATACAGGGGAAATGCATGGGACACGCAAGTGATCATGACTCTCTCAATCTACCTCTTCCCTTCCAGCAAGCAGAGCAACCCCAAAAGATTTTTATGCACATTTATTTTTCTATTGGAAAATCAGACGCTCCTCCTGCTAGCCAATATATAACAAAACCTCGTAAGAAATAGAGAAAGCCCATACCGCACCCGGAGGTTACGTACGACATTTAAAAAATCTACCTTCACACTTGAAAGTTTCTGAACAAGATCCCACGACCAAAAGACCTCAGGGTGGAGAAGGTTTTCAAGTCGCCATTTTTCATTTATCCAAGGTTATAACCCTGCACCAGATACCCACCGACGGAACCATACTATTCGAGGTTGCGAGAATTGAAGTGAATATTGTTCGCCAGTAAATGTGTGCATACAGACAAGATGAAAGGAGAAAAGGGAAGTAAGGAAACCCTTGTTCTCAGAAAAACCATACAGCTGCTCCTATGAAACACTTATCGTCCACGTCGAGTCATCACAATAGACATGAAGAAATGAAAGCACCAAGGAAAGAAAACGGTCCAGACCATTGTGCTTGCACTTCAGGACTTCTTTCAGCTCATCATTGCATCACACCAACCGCACACATTCTACATATTATATTCCGTGTGTGTGTTTACAATTCGCTTACACTTCATTACAGGGCCAAAGGACCGGTTCACCTTGCCAAGCAAATGTGGACTGAAGTTATGTGAAACGCAAAGGTAAGAAAAGACAGAGACAGCACCTTGATAGCCAACACAGAGAAAGAGAGCTCGAGAGTCGTCCAAGTGCTCTACCAGCTGCCTCGTCTTGTATTATTATACTCGATCTGGATGAGAAGCAAGTGGAGGGAAGGAGGTAAAATGAAGGAAGAAGAAAAGAAAGGAGAGAAAGGCGCAGCAGGAATTCCCCTGTTACAACTTTCCACTGTGATAAACGTGCAAGGAAAAGGAAGGGCGGTAAATGTTGACCTGCAATGGAAGGGGCAGCAAAGGAAAAAAGACGCAGTGGAGTTTTCCTATGGCTGGTTCAGTGGAAATACGAGCATGCCACTGCCCGACTTTTTCACATCCTTCCATTCATTCATTCTGCTTACATACACCTCGTAAATCAGCATTCAAAGCCGCCTCTTCCAACTAACTCCTTCCCCACTACAACCCATGATGAGGGATGTACAAGCAACTATAAAGGCGAGAAAGGGGAAAGGATGTGATGTGAGGCAGTAACACGAGAGAGGAAAAAAAGGTAGAAAGAGAAAGTGGAGATAGTATGCGATCGTCTGTGGCAACAACACGTTGCACACAGAAAATCCTACTCTGAATGAGAAACGTACACATCCCCGTAGGATGGATAGAGAGTGAAAGAAAATAGAGAAGACCTTCTCCTCGACGGTGAGAGTTTTTTTCTTTGGAAATAGGAAAAAGTACAGAGAAAAAGAGAAATGACGCTCCTCATTCTTCCTCAACGATGACTTTTAAGCTCAGAGACAGAATGCCGTTCGTACCGGCTCTACACGTTTGTCTCTACAAATACACGTTTATAATGACAAGAAGATGAAATATGGCACTAACAAGCCGAAATGGCTGTGGATGTTCACGTTTGCATGAGGCATGTTTTTGGGCTCAGTTCATACACTGATGTAATGTGTGTGTGTGCACACAGCGTCGAATATATTGAAACGTTTGAAGCATTATAACGAGCTTCTCCTGTTACATACGTTCAGCGGTCTTGAATAATTGCTCATATCGCAATATCACAAAAAAGAAGTGAAAAAACGTAAGTCCTCATTCTCAGACACACAAAAACATATGCACAGTGACATCAATGAATAAGAAATGAGATTTTACCAGAAAAATAAAAAAAGTCTTTCTTGTTAGTCCCCCCAACTTTTCTCCCAATAATAAAGTAGTGCCACGTTTGGTATGCATGCGCACACATATTTCCTTTTGAACCACGGCACTGCGGTTACAAATTAGGAGACACAGGCGTAATGATTCTTTCCATAAATTTTAGAGGACCCCGCAGATTTCATTTCTC
>JAHZMW010001004.1:0-20728 GCA_027743745.1 Alloscopus bannaensis | reverse complement strand
AAAAAAATGGGAACCGTAAGATTGGTTTGAGTTCGGGTAGTCGACAAAATTTGAGTGTTTCCACGATATTGGGGTACTAAAAGAAAGTCATAGAGCAAAACTTATCACGCTTTGGATAATATGTAATTTGAGAGTTACGCATTACCCAGGGCGCAAATTGTTGTTTATTCAAAATCATTTGGTCAATGCCCGTTGACCTCATGTTTGATGTCAATCAGTGATTACTAATTAACACTAATAAAATAGCAGTGACCTTTGAACTCTCAAGCTTCAAAGTGGCCATCTAGAGATTGTATGAATTAATTCCAATGCATTATATTTTGTATATTTGACAACTCGGCATGAAAATGTGTTCTGAATACTGCTATATGCCAGTGACCTTTCACTATGCCCATGACATTCTTTTTTACTGCTGAATATTCCAGCCGAGTTTGGCCCCATTTTCTTATATACGTCGCCTGGTTCACCTTTTTCTACTTTTTCACTAATTTTGAAATATTTAAAATTTTGAGGACCAAATTCGTTGAAAAGCTGCTAAAATTAAATCCAGGGGTTGACCGGTACTGATTTTGAAAACGATATAATATGTATATCGTTTACTTACATATACGATGCCGGTAAGTTACCGGTGCGATACGTATCGGTACCAGTATCGTAATGCTGGGATGGGGAGTATCACTACCGGACTTTTTTTTTTAAAAAAATAATTAATTTAATAGCTTGCTGTAAACAACGTCTTTGCCTCTACAACAGAAAAATAATATATAATATTAAGTATCCTATTCGTAATTGTCGCAAAAAATCTTTCCGCAAATTGTCGCGGAAATGGATTTTCCTAACCTAAATGAAGTCCCTCATAATAGTACACAGTGGAAAGTGCACAAGCTTTGGGAATATTACTAACAGTTCTCCTCCAACGGTAGAAGGGTCGTGAGTGGTTTCAATCGAAAGCTGAGTATTTTTTATATCCGAAGGGTTTAGTTTGCGCATGCACATGGTTGTGTAAATATTAGACATGATAGGATAACAATGACCTTAATTACACCATAGTCTTGTGAGAACTTGACCTAACTTCAAGAAATAGAACTAATCCTCGTACGCTCATGTCGTGTGCGGACTTGACCTAACATATCACAGTCTCTATCCTTCAAGATTTCGAATTAATTCTCAAATGCTCCATAATCCCTTTGCGTACTTGACCGAACCTTTAACAGAACCTAACCTGATGTCAAATTAATTCTCAAATGTTTTGTAAGTCTTCTGCGGACTTGACCTAACCTTTCACAGAACTTAACCTCAACGAACTCAAAGAAATATGAGCATCTATCGAGCCCACACACAAATTCAATAAAAAGATGCATGCAAACCTAACCTAACCAAATGAGTAGAAGGACAACCAATTCTAATTTTGCATGCATGGGAACATCCCACCCATTGGAGTGCCGTATTGTTCTTGTTTATCTGTAACCATTTATTTTAGTCAACACATTTGAGTACTCCAGGGGGTTCACATTTGAGTACTCCAGGGGGTACACATTTGAGTACTCCAGGGGGTACACAGTTGAGTACTCCAGGGGAGTACACAGTTTGAGTAGCCCAGGGGACAATTCAACTGTCTACCCCAGGGGAGTACTGAACTGTGTACTGTAGGGGTTCCACCGCTAATCATGTCAATTTTTAACACGCGTAATTCTTTCTTATCTGAAGGATAACGATGCAAAATTTGAGGAATACTTATAAATTGAGCCATTTCAGAATGGTCAAGGTGAGGATACAAAATGCCGAATCTGAGGCTTATTGCAAGTAGTATTGCCAAAATAAAATTATGTGTCAACTGGTAGATTCTGAGTTTATACTATAAAAATCATAAAAATTACACAATTTACAGTAATTTTGTTTTTTCATTCCGTATTTTTATTGAATTAACCAGCTTTCGAATCACTTAATGACAACATCATTTCTTCATCATAACATTCAAACGATATCGGCAGACGACTATCGATGTGATAATGCTCATACGTCAAGTCCTTGTCGTGCCTTCAGATTTTGCAAATGTATATGTAATACCTTTATCGGTGATTAACTTTTTATTCATATCAAGAGTTATCGTTGATCCTCGGATTTAATTTCATGACTAATCCCCTACCTTCACCTTGATTACAACTTGACGCCTCAGTATCGCCAACCATCCACGGAGAAGTATTGTGCGACGAAACCCGTCACCCATGACTTTTGCGATGAATCATGGTTACCAAACTCACCATTGATATGCAAGAATGTGTATTGCTTTGTGCAATAATATGTGTACATGTCTGCTCCAAATTCATTAGTCCACTGAGTTTATGTCTCTGAAATTCGCTTATATATCAGACGTTTCATAAACCAAGATTGCTCCTCAGTAATCCTCACCTTTTCCTTCGACTGTTATCTTTGCAAAAAAAATCCCAAATTCTCTCTAATTACGTAAAGACCGAATTGACTCACGTCGTCGTTTCATCAAAAAAGAAGCAATGTTCACTGCTAATTCCCACGTATCTTACTGGTTAAACCGCTGCTTAAATCCACAGGATTTATACACCCTGCAAATCAAATAAAATTGACACTCAGGCCGAGTCTGTGGAGAAGACAAGACAGAGTAATACTCCAAAAATTTCATCGGATTATCATAAAGGGCCAAAATTAAAATGAAGGCTTTCCTCATTTACATGGTGGTGGCACTTAGCTGCATCGCTCTCACAAATGGTAACTTATCCAGTTTACTTCGTTGCATATGCAAATAATGGATATCATTATACAAATAACATAATTTCGAATTGATTTAACCCTCAATTTTTTTAAATAGCCAAAAAATGCTATATCTGCGCCAAGCTTGAAGCCAACGGGACTCACCTCCTTGGCGACCAGTCTTGTGTGAGTAGCGGCAGTAAACCGGATGACATGTTCGTTAAGACCTGTGACTTCAATTCTGCGTCTGCCTTCTCGATGAACGCTTCCCCAATCATCTTACCGAATGTGACCTCGTTCATTGCTGGTGAATTGATTCAACCGTTAAAAAAAACTAAGAATGCCTTTTTTGCTATTATAAAGACCGCTAATTTCATGTTGACTGTGGTTTCAGACCTACAAAAATCCGCAAATGCTTCCGCTGTTTCACCAAGGAAGACAGAGGAAGGCTGCTTTAAAGTCATTCATGAGGGCCGAATGAATGGCGCGAATGGAAACTACAAAATGACAAACCGTGGATGCCTACGAGGGGATCCATTTCCTGACAAGAAGTGTCAAACCAAAAGCCTCACTGAGTGGGCAAAATCATCGGACATTTGGTCGGCTTTGGTTGTGTACGTAGGAGATGCTGCGAACTTCCAACGAAGTGCTCAGGCCACTGCTTGCGTTTGCACCAAGGACAAGTGTAATTCATCTGGACGAACCGCTGGTAGCTTGATTCTAAGTCTAGTTTTCGCTGGTTTAGCATGTTCAGGCATTTTCAAAGGGTTTGTGTAATGAGAAATGAATAATTTTGGGGAGATCAAATTTGAAAGACTTGGAAATATTAAAACGAGTTTGTATACCAATGAGGGCGAGTTTTCGACTTGTAAGACTTGGATTGCATCTAATCTTTGAACTTTTATAAGCACAACATATTTATGCTTATGCGAAAGATCATTTCTGAGTCATTTATTTTCAAATCATGCAAAATGGCGAGCGTCACTACTTTGATGTGAAGCTGATGGCAATCAATCGAAGTACTTAAGTTTATTCAAGTTAGCAAATATGACGAATCACATATTCAGCTTCCAAAAGTGCTTCTTGGATAATAACATAAGGGCATGCCATTCCCTTCCGTGTATAGCTTATGCACCGATAATCATTCCAGTTTTCATCAGGTCTCCATGTCTCTTGCTTGGCTTTAGGTTATTACGGCGGCAGTGACTGACAAGCACGTATCTGATGGTGGATTTATTTGGGATTTTTTATTGCCTAGTGTACATCGCCGAAACAGATTACAGGGTTTATTTTTCATGAATTTTTTTCGTGGCAATCACATCGTTACGACATATTGTCAGCAATCTCCCAACAGATTTATACCTACATACATGAAACATACTGCATTAAATATTCCACTCTTAAGCGAAGGTTTACCGAGTCTCCGAGACTGAACAATAGGATAACCTTGAATATTGTGATATACATAAGTCTTGTGCTTATCACATACATTATCGGCCGTCATATGCATACTGAATAAAATTACGAATGTTTGCGTCACTGAGTTGTAACTAATCACGAAGAATCTTTCAGCTTTGAAGTCATTGATGACATACTTTTCTGAAAATTGTCAAAGAATGGCTAACAGCAGCAGAGCCAGTAATAACCTCACTGCCGAGTTGCCCTCGTCGTTTGTGTGCTAACGCCGATGTCGCCGCAGCGGCGGTGGTGAAGGTGAAATTAGCTCCAGTATACACACAAGAAAATGAAGCAACTCCATGTAATCCGTTTAATTTTCATTTGTAAAAAATCTAGGTTGCGACAGTTTACCATTCAACTTACAGCGAATTAGCGAAGTTGTCCAGTTTGCATAATGTCGACAATAAATCGTGTTGGGCAAAAATTTTATGCCTTGTTCTAAAACCATATTTTGAAATGTGATGCTTATAAAATCCGAAGAAAAATTATGAAATTCAAAGAAATGAAAGGATAAACTCGTCTTGCCATGATGTATAAATTTTTTTAAATGTTTCCAAGTGTCTAAAAGTAGCTCATCCTAAATTATTGATTTATATTTATAGAAGCCCTTTCAAAATGCCTGAACAAGCCACACCAGCAAGAACTAGACTGAGAGCCCAGCTAGACGCAGCTCGCCCAGACGAGTTACACTTGTCCTTTGTGCAAACGCAAGCAGTGGCCTGACCATTACGCTGGAAGCCCGTAGCATCTCCAAGTGCCACCACGGCAAGTGACCAAAAGTCCGATGTTGCCTTTGCCCATTCAGAGAGGCTTTTTGTTTGACACTTCTTGTCTGGGAATGGATCCGCCACGATGCAGCCGCGATTTGTCATTTTGAAGTTTCCGTTTTGGCCAGTAACTTGTCCTTCGTGAATGATTTTAAAGCAGCCCTCCTCCTTCTTTTTGGGGGAAACACCGGCGACATTTGCAGATTTTTCTAGGTCTGCAATAACATTTTATAAGTTAGCCATGATTTATACAAATTACACGAAACGGCATGTCTGGCAGATTTCATCCGCATTTTTCATCCGTGTTGAATCAATTTACCAGCAATTACGGAGGCCATTTTGGGTAAGATGGTTGGCGACACCGAGAAGGTGGATGACGCAGACCTGGTCAAGTTGCAATTTTCAACGAGGCTGTCATCCGGTTTGTCTCCGCTACTCACACACGACTTGTCCCCTTCGAGGTGGGTCCCGTTCCTCTCAATTTTGTAGCATAAATAGCATTTTTTGTCTATTCAATAAAAACAGATCAGTCAGGATGAATAATTGATTCCATTTTTTAAAAAAAATTGTATAGAAATATTTTTATAAAAATAATTTATTACCTGCAATGACAGTTGTCGCAAGCAGAGCCAGTACGGCAGAAACAAGGAGGACCTTCATTTTGACGAACAACTTTGGAATAGATGGTGTTTAGTGTGACTTGTTTGGAAACCCGGTCGCCTTCTTGCCTTTCTCAAATTCAATATCTGAATGCCAATCCTGATCGAGGATCATGTCGTATATAAATACAAGCCAGTTACCTGTAATTTTCATGTTTTGTTACAAAATCGACAGTAATTGGATTTTGCTGCCTTCGAATGGCAAAATAAAATGGTGAGTAAGGGGTAGATAATGTGATGACTAAAGTTTCACCTTGACGTAGGGAAACATGATAACAAAGTTAATTAATGGAAAACATCAATATACCGATAACAGATAACTTCTGCCCAAGCTTTGTCAACTCTTCGAGAAAGGCCAATTTATCAACCTTGGAAGGATGAAGTCATAAATGCCACGGTATATGTGTTCAATATCTTATTGCTTATTATTGCAGATAAGGAAAGTGAATTTAATTGTTAAATTCGCGATTATGATGACATTTGTGTCTCGCCTCGAATCGGGGAGAAATGAACAACTTTGTGATTTCGCCATGAGATCTGGGTGAAATCTTAATACATGGTTTTTGAAATGGACACCGATTCATTAATTTTGTTCGGGTTGATAAGACACTTTTTCCCTCAATTCAGGAGTGTTTATGCGGACCGAAATGTCAAAGACGGCATCAAGAATGATTAAATCCATCAATCACCGCGATGATACTGTCGGTGTTCCAATTATCGATTGTGTAATAAAACTGAGTGAATCAACTCTTTGTTGTTCACCCACTTGAATAAAATTTGTTGTACACGTTAATTAAAGAAGTTGTCGTTGCGACAACGTTTCCAGGAAATGGGGCCATTTGATCATTCAAATTCATTCCAGACGAGGACAAATGAAGCACGCTTATATCAATGTGCATTGTACGACAGTTCTGGGCATTTTTATGGACTCGTGACGCCTTGACTGTAAAATATTATTACGTCGATGGTAGTGCCACGCCTTTCATGATGTTATTCGACAAGCTGTGGAAAACCTGTGCTTTATTATACTGGGGATCCGAATGAAGTTAACATTTCTTTCGTTATTTTTTGAAATGCTTTGGCTAAAATATTTTGATCTTGAAATTCTCTGGTTTGAAAAATAACTAATGGTATGGGCAGCCGCGTTACTGATTAGTTGTCATTTGGCACATTTTTTCTTGTCGAAAGTTTACATATCATAAAGTTTGTCAATGCGTCATTGTTTGATAAATTGACCTCTAATTAGAATATTAAGTTATGTTGGTTAAAATTAATTACGTTATCACTTCTGTTATCACTAATTCACCGTTTCGACCGGAGCGTCATTCCTTCACTGATTGCTGAACTTTACCGCGTCATTCATGAATCGTTACAAAATACCTAACTAGTTGGGCAGTGCCGATGGACTAGTGCCAGTTCAAAAAACGTACTGGCTACTTCGGTTTATCTATGGATCCAGTAATTAGTCACCGTCACCGGTAATACCTGTGATAAGCTGCCATTACTTTTACGCAAGTCAGCCTGATAAGACGACTCGATCAGATACATAAGTCACGGCCTAAATGAAAATTAAGTTTGGGTTGTTTGCTAGTGACCAATCTGCCACGAATGCACACGTGAATCGTATATAATGAATATTCACAACAGCAACGTACTCATAAAAAATTAAATACAGTGCGTAATTAATAAGCGTTCTAGTTTGAACGCTTATTAATTTACTAATTTTGCAAATTGTTGTTCTTATCTGCGCCATGCCACATTCACACTGACCCCAGAAAAAGTATTTCAGCAAATCGAAAACACGAGAAACATTTAGAAACGTTTGTAATACACCAAATCAGTACTTACATATCTACTGTAGTGAAAGTCATCAGAATTCACTATTTTTAGCTGACCGACTATGCTACAGAAGTGTGTGCCAATGGGTTTTGTTGAGACACAGAAACGTAGTGGATATACGCTAACATAAATTGTCCATTTCAAACTTGCCTCCTTGCTGCCTTCATTAATTGGAGATAACCAATAAATTTTTGGAGAATTCGTTGTTTTATTTAAAAAAATGTTGAGGGTGTGGCAAACCTAAATGTTTTGAGGGTTCAATTACAGAATTATTCACAAGAGTGCTCTGTAGTTGTATAATGGAAGGCTTCGCTGGGTCCATGACATTGCTTTACTTCATATAGCTTCATCCTTACAAATATATTTGGATGAACTTCCAAAGCACGGCATTCTTTTCATCGATTGCTTTTCGTATTAAATGAGTTTCGTATGTTTCGTGAGATTGCCCCTATCTCAATTATTGACACAAAACTGTTTCGATGATAAGGTAAGATGAGCAGTCGCTTATTGGAAAAAGCTTTGTATTAAATACTATTTTATCTATTTGACATTAAACTTGTCCCCAAATAGGTGGAGGAAATGTAATCCAATTAGTCGATCAAGTAAACCACGCATGTAGTCAAAATGTAGACAACACTTATTTTACATTTTTATTGTATCGCAATGAAAACTTTTTAGTAATAACTGAATACTAATAAAATAAATATATTTTTACAGAAATATTTTAATGCAATCTCTTGTCTTATTGCTATGACATAAAAACTGATATTAGCAGAACCAGGACCAGATTTATTAGCGCCACACCTCCAATTCTTTCTTGCCCCGAACAAGTTTTTTGGTCCACATCCGGCGTTGTCGGCCAGAGGCAGGCGCACATGAGACTGGTCGGGTCGCAGGTCACATCTCCCCTGATCGTGACTCTACACTCTTCACTCAAAGTGCAAGGATCTCCGAGCCATTTGTTTTCCCAACAACTACTTGCATACTCCACAGCTCCAGCTTTACAGTGGCATTTTGAAAGACTGCAAATTGTGTACGGACTGATCCCCGCAAAGCACTCCGCGTCCTCGAAACATTGGCCGCCCAAAACTGAGCGGAAGTAGCAGCGCCCGTTGTACTCTCCGTGCCTTTCCCCGCATCGGCAGAAGCCGTACTTGCACTCGGCTAACCCGCCGATAAGCGATGAGCATTGGACGTCTTCTGCACAAGTTGAGTTTAGCTCGTTGCGCAACTATTTAAATGTAAAATTAAAAAAGTAATAATTTTTAACTGCAAGTTGAATGAAATAGATTTGTTTTAAAATCAAGTTACCTCAACACAATTGCCCGGATTTGCCACCGACTCAATAAACTGCCCAGGTCTGCAGACACACCTCCCTTCCACCGCCCCACTGCCGATAATACACTCACTCGCGGAAGGAACGCACTGAATGGTGTGCTCACAAATGGAGTTGAGATTGTGAGCCCTTAGCAGGCACTTGGTCCGATCCGGATGCACAACCATATCCCGGCTCGGATCACACAGACATGTTTTCGTGACGACGTCACAAACAGCCCCTGGAAGCCCAGCACATTGAGACCCATCTGTTCCACAAGGATCACCGATAAGCCCTGCGAACCGAATACAAGCCTCTTGCCCCTCTGGAGCTGGGCCAAAGCCGGGATTACAAGCACACACCGAGCCGCCACCAGGATTTTGGGGGTCGATTGGCCAGCATGAAGCGGATCCTAAAGGTGGGATGTGAGAGCACTGTCCGGGATCTTCGCAGGGCTGTGTTAGGCTTGATTTGGGGACACATTTGGTCCTGTTCGCTGATGGACTGGAGTCAGAGTAGCACTGACAAGTTCCTCCGACGCATTGAGAGCGCCCAAGGGTGAGCAGACATTGGTCCATGATTTGGCAAGGGTCTCCAACAACTGTAGCTTTCTTGAGGCAGACATTGCTTCCAGGTCCCGCAATGGACTCAGTGGTACAACTGCACACGCGTTGGGTGCTCCCGCCAACGTATTTCTCCAGACAGCCACTCCAAATCCCGGGGGTCCCTTGTTGGCATTGTTGAGGCTCTTCGCAAACTTGATTCAAGTCATGGATCACGGATAAGCATCGGGATAGATCTCGACTGGCTACTGAGTCGTTGGGACAGCTGCATTGGCCGGTTGCAGTGCAAACAGCAGTGTCCACGCATTGGACGGTGTCTTCGCAAGCGCTTCCAATGAGACCATCCTTGACCAAACATCGGGTTCCATCGGATGACTCGGTGGAGCCTGGAGAACACGCACACTTGCCTGCGTCGTCACAGAAACTCAGGCTGCCAAGGTTGATGCGACACTGGTCATGGATGAGACAACTATCGCCGACGTGGGTGGCCTTCTTTTGGCATTTTTGGTTGCCAGGAATGACAACAGCTTCTTCGGTACATTGACAAGTTGAGGTTCCGCCAATGGGGTCCCTGGAGCAGGTGCTGTAGTCTCCCGGCATCCCGCGGAGGCATTGCGATGTTTCCTCGCAAGATTCCCCAATTCGTTGAGCAAGAGTGAGACACCTGAGGCCGTCCGAACTTTCAACGGTTGTGGCAGGATTGCACCAGCACCTGTCGGAAGGACTACATTCCGAGTTGTCTGCGACACATTGTTCATCCGCGGAACAGGGCTGGTCAAGTCCGGCTTTGGGGTAGCAAACGTCTCCCACAGGGATGGCGGTGGTGACACAAACACAGGTTCTGTTCACTGCGCACATGCTGTGCGGCCCAGGGCGTCCCAGTCGGCATTGACCTGACTGCTCACAATGACCTCCAATTGTGTCCACTTTGGGCAAGCATTTTGTTCGATCAGGGCTGTCCATGGATTCTGTTGGGTTGCAGCGACATTTGAAGTCGGCGTCGCAGAAAGCGTTGTCTCCCAAGTTTGGCTCGCATTGTTCAGGGGCAATGCAGTCGTCCTCGATGAGGGTCGCTTTGAGGCGACATTGGTCTGTCGGGGCGGATGCCACGTGAACCGCTGTGGAAACACAGACGCATGACAGGAAGTTTTCGCAAGTGCTGAGACCTCCGAGGAGACCTTGAGTGCACTGCGAGTTCTGAGAACAGGCTCCGTCGATGTCGTCGACAATGGGGAGGCAGCCCATCAAATCAATTCGAGGCACAAATCCGTCATTGCACTGACAAAATCCGTTGACCGGGGCGTTTTGACAAAAAGCATATGGAAAGCCGTAACACTCCAAATTGTCGTCACAGGGCTCACCAATGAGCACCTGAGACTGAGCGAATGGAGTGAGGCAGAGCAGCGCAAATAATAAAGTTGGGCTCTTCATTGTTAAAAACAAACTCATTTTCATAATAAAGATCTTCTGGATTATTATGAAGTCGGTAAGGAGTGGAGAAATTGAATGACTTAGTTTGGAATTATATTCTTGCTTGGATGGTTTTACGCCTCGTGTGTTTCAACTTGAAAAGTTGGAGTTTGGAATGGACTGAAATTTGCATTGTCTGGATATCGGTGTGTGGTTCTAGGAATTTGCCCCGTGAACAATTAACACCCTGTCTGGGGTATTATTGCCACACAAAATTTTGATAAAAAATACACCCATAAATTTTTCAGGTTGAATTTTTTAATGTCGTTTTTTTACAAATTTCAGACGGTTTTCTAATTATTTTATCAATCTTTGAAGGTTTTTGCAATAACTTTTCCGCCGTAATGCGAGGAAAGAAATTCTACTTTAAATGGCGAAATCAGGCTCATATTATATAAAACAATTGAAATTGCAAATAACGAAAAATGATTTTTATTAAGTGATCACTTGTATTTATTAAGCTCTATCGAAGTTGACTCGATTAAGAAGATAAAACATTGCTGGTAAAAACTGAAGAAATATTACTTTTTTACATTAGGAATTGGTGGAGACACAGTGGGAATTTTCCATGTGCAAATTGTTCGGAGCCCACGTGTTTGATATTCATATCCTAGATAAACCTCTCTGCAGAACAATATCTGAGATTTGATGTGTTTGCAGAGCTAATATTCAATACCTATATATCCTTAACCTAATAAAATTTGTAGACCATTGAAACTTATGATTCTTTCGCGGCATTGTAAATTTGCAACATTTATTCCAATTAGAGCTCTCCATTGGTCTGTGATTATGCAACCAATTGATCTAAGACATTGTTGACAAATTGTAATGAATTAATAGTAAATCATACTTCAAAACTTTTTTAATTTCTCGAAGTTATTGTGTCTTAATCGCAAAAATGTCGAATACAAAAAGAACGGCTACATCGTCTTTTTTCCGAATATTTGTGTTACTAAATATATCGGATGATTTTACTATAAATATTTTCGGAAGATTTTTAATTGTGAATCTGGGGTGTTTAAAACCAAAGTATTTGTTAACGCAGTCGGTATTCTGGTTTATTTTTAACTGTGGTACAATTTTGCAAATTAGCTCATTTCCCAATCTGCAGCTTATTCTGACATTGATCTGCTGAGTTAGGGAAGCAATATTTATGACTGAGATTGGAGAGCTTAGCTCAATCCTTTCCTGACAAAATGCTGTACAATGTCATCGTTGTTTATGCCACTATACTATTTATTAACAAATCCGTATGACCACATTCTCTTTTTTCCTCTTTCAGGAATGATTCATTTATTAATCGTACGCTCCGACGTTGACCTCCGAACTTGTCCAAATCTGTCTGCAAAATTACTTCAAAAGCTTCTGATACAACACGTAAAATGATTGATTACTGTGTAAAACTTGGATCAGAAATAGTTGATTAATCTGTTTGGCATATGTGGTTTTTGTTGAGGTAAAGAGAGAAAATTTGTGATTTATGATTCATGACTACAGTCGAAAAAACATTTTGAAAAATAATTTGATCCAATCGGCGTCGACTGAAAAACTGTATAAATCGAATTTTTTATAATCACATTTTTTTGTGCAGCTTAGCAAAGTAAGCCCCGATTTACAGAGTCAGGGATTAATGTAAAAAATTCTGACTATGGCTTTGCAAGGATGAAAAATTTTAAACTGTTAATTTATTTACAAATTGGTTTGCGCATTTGGACAACGCAGTTCTTTATATTTTATTCTTGCTTAAAAATAACAAATAGGTTGAGATATATGCTTTGAGTTTTTTAAAAATGATCCTATTGTACGGAACACCAGAGTAGATTTAATGATGTAAAAATAATAAAATGAAGGTGGTATAAATAACGAATAGCTTTTTATTAAATTATTTTCAATAAAATCACATTTGTTAGTATTTTTATCCCTCAGCCGCCAGTAATTGTTAGTGCATTAAAACATTTTACGAAGTAGATTAATTTGCATGAAGTTTAGAAATTACATAAAAAAATTTGAGCATAAATTTGAAATCGTGTAAGTTATGTAAAAAATATCATCGTATTTTTTTAAAATTGTAATTGTCAACCACAATAAAATGTTTGTAATATGTCAAATTTAATCAAACGCATTTCTTAGCTCATCCATTTAAAATCCACATTTACAAATTCAGTTTCAGTTCAATGTTCAGGTGCTTGTAAATATTACTGTCAAGAAAAAATTCTACTCTCACTTGCTCATAAAGAACTTTAAAAAGATCTAAGATAGTCAACCATTTTTATTAAAGCAACATATCAAAGTGTACAATATTTATGACTGTTTAGTCTATCATAAGTCATCAAATGTCCAACAATTCACTTCTATCAATCGCACTGCAAGGTCCAAACATGATCCGTGGGCTCAATGATGGGATGCGTCCAAACCACAACATTCCTCAGATTCGAGTCTTGATTTGTAGAAGCCATCAAATAACCATTTAACGGCTCATGCTTGAATCTGACCTCATTGCTCCCTGAGTCCAGGGCCAGTGGCTCGATGATCCAATTTGGAGACGTTTGTCCACATCTCAAACTCACCCTCTTCCGGTACAGATCCGTCGATCCTTCTTTGAGCTCATCAAAGTATTGCTCGTCTTGCGGACCCGGGTTGAGATACACATTGTCAATGCTGAATTTCACCCGGTCACCTGAAATGCTTGGCCTAAATCTAAACCGACCTTCTTCCCTCGATCCGCCCTGAAGCCAGACATAAAGGTACCGCTGGCCATTGACTGGATTCCCGTTGAAGTCTGCGAAGAGATAAAGGTCTCGCAACCGGATGCGGCAGACATTGTGCCAAAAAATATTTTGGTAAACTTCTGGCAACTTCTTTGTGACAATCTCAAACCGCTCTTTTGCCAGGTCGGATGAGCTTCCTAATTGATCCATGGCCTCCTTGATTTTTGCAGCTAGTACCATCCCCAAATCCCCACCTGAGGTGGAGGACCCCACCAACTCTAAAAGTTTGTCGAAGGCCGTGCTCTTGTGAAGGTCCCACTTGAGCTCGTTGATGAAATTGATAACACCCAGAAAATTGTTGGTTCCGTAAATCTTTCCAATCAATTCTGGTAACAGCTCGTCAAACATGTCGCCAGTTCGCTCTTCTTGAGGTAGGCTGGCAAAGGCGAGTATTGCGTCAAGGTCGTTATTACCAACGGCTCTTCCCCAGTTTGAGATCACCGCATTTTTGTAAGCTTCCGTCAGCCCTTGGAGAGCCACAAGCTCCGGAGGGGCGGAAGGCCCTGCGGCTGCTATCTCGACATGAAGGGCTTTTCTAAGGACTAAAATTTTCTCGGTTACCAGCTGCCCCGCGTTTGTGGCGAGGGCCAACCACCTTTGGTACGCTTCCACCCGTTGTGTTGGAGTGCGGAGGAGGTGTAGCGTGAAGCCGGCGAGGTCTAAGTTGTACTTGTCGGAGCCGTACAACCGGTCAACAGTCATTTTGATGAAGGAGTTGTTGTTCAGAGTATAAAAGTAGGATTCCGCCTCGCCCAGTGATGCTGGCTTCAAAAGGGCCTCAAGTCGACCTGCGCGGTCCTCCTCGACTCGCTTCCGCATTTGTTCGATGTCTCCGAGTCGGACGAGGACTGATGTGTTGTAGCATTTCAACCGGTGCTCCACAGGATACGGAAGGTAGCCCCCGGTTTCTTTTGTCCATAATTCTGATAGTTTCGTCGTCAGATCGGAGATGAGTCCATGAAGTTTAGAGACTTGAACTGGAAGCTCACCAGGAGACAGGATGATATGGTCAGGGAGACCTTGGAGGATTCGAAGTTGTGTTTTCAGTAACTGTTCTGCTTCGACCAGGGCCTGCGAGCAGGCTTCCTCGGAGGCGGTCCTGTTTATTATATTTATACATGAAAACCCTGACTTATCATGTAAAATTGCATTACAAATTTGTAAAATGTTGAAAAATATCATGCTAATCAAGCATACCTTGTGAATCTCACTGTAGCGCACCCCGGAGGACTGATTGTCGACACGCTGAGCTGTCCTTGAAGCAATATATTTTCTATAGAGGTCTGCAAACTCTCAGTGACCTCACACTCGTCCACGCGAGTTACGCTCCCTTAAATCAAACAAATCTATGAATTCAGTCAACAATTCAAATTTGATAGTAATTATTGTCATACCCGTATTCCCTCCTGCCGACAGAAATATTACCAAACTTGCCAAAACTTTGAATACACCGAACACAGCTTGCGCCTTCATTGTTCAAGTTTTGGTATTCAATTACAATAGAAAAACTTTTCCATACACGTAGCAAAGCATAAATGAGACGCAAAGCTTCATGTGGTGGTTCACCCGAGCACTTATCATGAAAGCGGATAAAATGGATTTGGAAGTTGGTGAGTGAGTAAATTAAAGCAATAAAATGCGCAGAATCGGGAGCAGTAAATTATGCACTTGTGTACTCACATCTTATGGAATATAAATAATAAAAATATTTAAGCTTGTCTTTTGCAAAGACTCAGATTTTGCTGGTTGTTTCAACCAGATGCGTTAAAACTTTCTCAACTTCATTTTCAGCTTACTGCGCCAAAAATGGGATTGCGACTTTCCTTCGAATTGCTCCGACTCTGTTTAGTTGTCCTCTGGACATTCATTCTTCCTGTGAATGGAATCCATGTAAAATTATTTAGGGACCTGAACTACAAAGGTTGTTTTAGTATATATTACATCAGGATACTTGATTTTTTAAGACATGACATTGTTTAAATTTTGTCATTTTATTGCTTGTTTTTAAATAAAAGGACTCATCTACGAGTATAAAGAGGCCTTAGCGACGTGTCACAATGTGGACGACTACGCCACCGGGGAAATCGGAAGCGTGTTCACGGACACTTGCCTCATGCTTTATGAGGGCCGAAGTTGTCTCGGCCCCAGTTTCAAGCTTTCCAGGGACCTTCCTGAGTTGTCTGACTTGCGTCGAAATGTGAGCTCCTTCCATCCCTGCAATGAGGTCTACGGCTCAACCAAGATTAGGCTGGATATGTATGACGACACGAAACTGAGTTAGTTGCAATTATATTATTCACATTTCAAAAAAATGTAAACGTCCAAAAATTTGCAAAAATTATTTTGAATTTTTTCAAGTTGCTGAATACCGAGACATCTGCGGATGCCAAGACCTTCCCAGCCAAGTGTCCACGAACCTCATCCAACTCAACAACTACGGCAACTGCATCGCCGTCTACTCCACCGACACCTGTTCCGGAAACAAAACAGAGGTTCCCGGAGGTCAAAACGGACTCACCTCGTACCTCCCTCAACTCGGCTACTACGTCCGCTCAGTCAGCGCTTGCGGAGTGCGTCACTCCTGCGTCCGGTTGAAGTTCACAATTTTTAAGTTCAAGCTCATTCCAAACCCATCCCAAGCTAAGAAAGAGTCCTCCGCTCAAAATGTGGATTTGGGAACAAAGACCTACTTTTACAACAATGGGTCAGCGATCCTCACTCAAGAATATGAGGCGAGAAAAACGGTTCGGGAATCAACAACGATGAAGATGAGCAGGACGGTGAGTTCCAGCAGTGAGTTCAAGATGGATGGTGCCTTCGACGTGGAAGTCGAAACGGGACAGTTAGTCATCAAATTAAAAGGAAAACTCTCGGGCTCCTTGGATGTCGCCTATTCCACCGAAAGCCCACCTCAAACAACGGACTACAGCTATACTCACGAAGAAGAGAATGAGTTTGTTGTAAAACAGTCGTTTCGTGTGCCACCTTGCACCCAGTACGAAGTCTCCTCTACAGTAAAGATGGTGGAAGACTATCCCGTCATTTACGAGCTGTACGCTAGAGTAACGGCGGAGTCCAGTGGGAGGAGGATGTCGGCGCAAGAGGTGGCTACTCAAGTGGATGAGATGACTTTTGTGGAGTATTACGACGAGTACACAGCCATTTTCAAGCAGACTGAGACCATGTCCGCAAATTTGGGGGTGGAGACGGTGATTTCCGGGGAAGGGAGTTGGCTGCCAGGGTGCGACAAACGGTAATGGTTAAATTGGGGCAATGTGAGAAAAGTTTTTCAGGCTTTAACAATTCATGATGCAATGTCAGTAAAATTAATGGAGAGTAAATAAAATTTAAATTTGGAGGTGAGGAGAGTTGCTCCCGTAATTTATTCAACAATTCACCACAAATACAGGAAAAAAGGTTAAACAAAACTTAAGCAACACACCCCTTGATGCGTGTTCCCTCCCCTGAAATCTTTGTCTCCACCCCAACGCTCGCGACGAGGCTATGGGTCGACTTGAAAATGGCGGTGTACTCATCAGCCACTTCCACGAAAGTCAGATCGTCCACCAAAGTCGCCACATCCTCCCCTGTCAACCGCTCTCCTCCAGACTCCCCCGTGATCCTCGCGTAAACTTCATAGACAATCGGGTAATTCTCCACAATTTCTACGGTGGAGGAAACTTCATATCTTGAGCAAGCCGGCACCTCAATCTTTTGCCTCACTTATGAACTCCTTCTCCTCTTCATGCGTCACCGTGTCTGTCTCTGTGTTTAAAGAGTCTTGTTCCGAAGAGTAGGCGAAGTTGAGGTAACCACTCGCCTTGCCGGATACAGTGCCAAAGGTAGAGTTTGTGTCATACCCTTCCACCTCCACACTGCCGTTCACGCCACCTGTGAACTCGTAGCTGGACATTTGGTAAAAGCTGCGAGTCACTTCCATCGATGACGACTCCTTCACCGTTTGACTTGCTTCATATTCCTGAATCACTTTTGGCGGAGCCGTTGTTGTAGAACACGGTCTTTGTTGCAAGATTCACCTCTTTCGCGGTGGCCATCAAAGCCGCGCGGCGGTTGTCGGGGAGGAGAACAAATTTGTAGACTTCCGCAGAAAGCCGGACACAACGGCGGCGGGAGCCGCAGGCGCTTACAGAGCGGACGTAGTAGCCCAACTGGGGTAAATCTTGGGTGAGTCCATTTTGCCCCGCGGGGATGTCGTGACGAGAGCCTGAGCAGGTGGAGGTAGAGTAGACGGTGATGCAGTTGCCATGATTGTTGAGCCGTTGGAGTTCTGTCGTTACTTGCATTGGGAGGTCTTGACAGCCGCAAATGTCGTGATACTTTGCAACTGACAATTTTGTAAAAAAATGTTTCAAGTTACCCCAAAATATTTTGAGAAGAGCATTTATTGATAAATTCGCTCACTTGTTCGAGAGTTCGAGTCAAACATGTCGACTCTAATTGTGCTTCCTCCTAATGTCTCATTGCACGCTCTGAAGGATGATACTTCTCTATTCAACTCTTCCAACTCTGAGGTCATGTCTCTAGACAATTTGAAGCTGTTTCCGGTGCAACTTGTACCTTCGTAAAGGATGAGGCAAGTGTCCGTCTTCAAACTACCGGCCATTCCTCGAGCGTACTCTTTCACGGTGTGACAATCGTTGGGCCATTCTAGAACGTCGATTTGTTCGTCATAAATGAGACCTTTGGACAAATTGACAAAAAATGTTGGAAATCACTGTGATTATTACATGTATTTTTGTAAAGTGACTATCAATGTAGAAATGTGCCCACCTTTGAACCGACGGTCCCTGTAAATTTTCACCTGAACCGCGTCAAGGTTTTCGAAGGCTCCCAAGAGGAGCACGCCACAAAGCGTCAGCCTTGTCATAAGCGTTATCATGGTTGCATTAAGAGAGCAAAGAAGCTTATCAAGTATATAGTCAACGCAACGAATGCTGGACAAGCAATGAACATACATTGCCACACAGTAATATTTCCATCAAGCACATTATTCCATTGATAACAACTAAATCCCATTATGCATTCGCGTGGAGCAGTTCATTCTCCATACAATAAATAATTGAAGTCCACGCAATAATGGTTGATGTCATGTAACGGGCTTTAGTTTTATTTGTCAAAATTAACATTATTCATTTTAATGTATTACTCTCTCATGCACCCCGGAATGTTCTTTCCCTCCCCCGAAATTTTTGTGTCCACCCCAATGTTCGCCATGAGCTTATGAGTCGACTTGAAGACGGCGGTATACTCATCCAGCAATTCGACAAAGGTCAGCTCATCCACCTTCGTGGCGACCTCCTCCGCCGTCATTTTCCTCCCACTAGACTCCCCCGTGACCTTCGTGAAGACGTCGTACACAATGGGCAAATTTTCAACGACTTCCACGGTGGAATGAATCTCGTATGACACGCACGGTGGAACCTCAATCACTTGGCGGACCGCAAACTCGCTCTCTGTTTCGTGCGTGTAGCTCCCGCTCGCCGTCTCCGTTTCGGTCCGCTCTGAGGTGTAGGTTTCCTTCACGGTTTCGGTTACCTTCGTGGTTGTCTTGTAGATTCCAAGGTTGACTCCGCCCAAGTCCTTTTCTTCGTGAGACACCACGTTCTCGCTGACCTTGCTGTCGTGCATCTTTGTAATTGTGGTACTCAGGCCGATTGTGGTCGACTCCTTGATCCTCCTTCGAGCTTCGTACTCCTGAAAAACGGTGGCGGAGCCGTTGTTGTAAAAGGTCGTCTTTGTCGCCAAGTAGAGCGTTTTGGTCTTTGCGTTCTTGGCGCGAGTTGTGTCGAGGCGGAAAACAAACTTGAAGATTTCTGACGAGAGGCGGACGCAAGCTCGGCGTGCGCCGCAAGCAGAGATAGAGCGGACGTAGTAGCCGAGTTGGGGGAGGTTTTGGGTGACCCCGTTTTGACCCGCGGGGATCTCGGTGGAGGAGCCGGAGCAGGTTGAAGTTGAGTATACGGCGAGACAGTTGCCGAAGTTGTTGAGCTTTTGGAGGGACGTCGTGATTTGGCTGGGGAGGTCTTGGCAGCCACAGATATCTTTGTATTTGCCAACTGTTCCAAAATATTCATAAAAAATAGTGTAAATCGTAAATATTAAAGAAAGGATTTAGATTTCGTGGTTTTTGTTAGCTTACTCAGCTTTGAATTTTCGTCAAACATCTCGACACGAACCTTGTCCCCACCGTAAGACGAATTGCAAGGGCTGAAAGAAAAGATGGGCCTTCTCAGGTTCTCCAGCTCAACTGTCATGTCTCTTGACAATTTGAAGCTGTTGCCATAGCAACCCGTCCTCTCATAAATCATGAGGCAGGTATCCGTCTTCACACTGCCGGCATCACCTCGAGCGTAGTCCTTCACATTGTGGCAAGTCAAGGACTCGTTGACGTTTGACTCGTAGTCGTAAATGAGACCTGAATCAAAAAAATATGAATATTGCTAAGGTCAAAACTTGGCACAATAATAAATTTTTGAAGTGCACCATCACCTTTGAACCTGACGTCCTTGAAGATTTGAACTTGGACGGCGTCCAAAACGGCGAAGCACGCTGCTGCGGCAATTATTCCTGTCAAGAATGCTGACCACGTTCCCATTGTAATAATAACCTCTGAATTACTTTATGCTGTGGCTTGTCAGTGTATGCAGAGAGCAAATGCAGGTATATCAGAGCTGAAAGCCTGTTGTTTATTGATACATTGCATTGTGAAGGAGAAGAAGTGAGCCAGGAGTGCCGATAAACCTGATTAATCACATACAAAACTACAATAATAAAGAGATTTCCCAAATTATTCAGCCAGGCGCAAGAGCGTGTGAAGGAAATGTGCTCAAAATCCACTCTGACTCGTCGTTTCAGAGTTTGGGGCATTGTGAAACAACAATCGAACCAGTACTATGACAACAATGAAAGCGTCTCCATTCATATTATGCAATGATAGTAATCTGATTGAAAACCAACTGGAGAAAGTTTGCTCGATTGTCTGCGAGATGTTAACCATTAATCGTGAAGTCTTGATGTGTATTGCTTATTTGTGTTTGTCCAGCCAAACTGGTTGAAAATCTTTGCTTCAGAGCTTGCCTCACATGTTTCCAACAATGTAAGATTAGAGTGTATACGTCTTACGACTTCAATTTATTTCGACCTC
>JAHZMW010001003.1:0-12952 GCA_027743745.1 Alloscopus bannaensis | reverse complement strand
TTTAATCGCGTCTTCATTAATGTAACAGTTGACCTGAATAACCCTCTGTATTGGTATATTTTTACATTTTTGTGCTGGGGCGTACTGGGACTTGGCGTTGTGAATAGTGCTGTCATCTGTACTAATTAAGTGCAATTATTTGTGTCATCATGTACAATTAGCATACTGTACATATTGTTGTGTCGTGCTCTGAACTCTTGCCAGCGTGTAAGTGACATTTGTGACTAGAATTGTATGAAACCCTTATTTATTGTGTCGTGCTCTGAACCCTTGTCAGTGAGTTGACATGACCTTTGTGACTAGGGTTGTCTCGCACCCTTGACACCATCTCCGGTGTGACTGATTCGTGTGTGTTTTGTGTGTGTAAAAAAGATGCTACTAAATGTGGTGATTAAATCGAGCTATTAGGAAACGTGCAAAGACCGCTTCGAATGAGCCCATCTGTTTCCGGAAACGTTTGACTCCAAATCAAACTCTCTTCACAAGTAAGTG
This sequence comes from Alloscopus bannaensis, assembly GCA_027743745.1. NCBI lineage: Eukaryota > Metazoa > Arthropoda > Collembola > Entomobryomorpha > Entomobryidae > Alloscopus > Alloscopus bannaensis. The sequence continues at coordinate 12,460 of JAHZMW010001003.1, read as the reverse complement.
CCTAATTTATTTAGATGTATGCATATTAAGTGAAGTGCACATTCACTAAGCTTGTCATCAAGAGCATGTCAGTGTCGTCAAATGTCATGTGATGTGGAATATATGGGATTTGTGACATTTGCCGGATATCTTATCCATGCATGTCAATTGCCGACTTTCAGTGGACAGACGGATCAGTTCCCGGCATGCAAACTCTTGAAAAGCCTTTTTCGGAGTTCTCCTCTGGCTTTCGCAATATTTACCATTGACATTCTGATAGTGAGATTTAAGTGGACTCCAAAAGATGGCTTCTCAGAAGTTTGCAAGCCGGGAAATGAGTCGTCTGTCCAATGAAAGTCGGCGATTGACATGCATGGATAAGATTTCCGGCAAATGTCACAGATCCTAAAGAAAGAACCCTTTCTCATTTGACAATGATGTGGCGCCTGGTGGATAGGTTTCAAAATACCAGTACGTGCTCGAAGCGTTCGGTTTCAGTTGGATGTAGCGCGACAAAGGAGTTGCACGCTAGAGTCACATATGTGTACGCTTGGTTAACGCTGAATATCTGCTAAGGATGGAGTGGATATGGATACTTGCTTCTCACCCGATTATCGTTGTCGTTTGCGTTTAGCAGGGTTTCTTCTCGTTTGTTTGGGCGGCACGTCTTCAAACACTATTTAAAAACTTTGATGGCATCATAGGGCTTGCCAGGAACTCCCTGCAAACACAAATTTACAATATTATCTACACGAAAGCTCGGCGCATGGTGAGCAGACCATTTTATTGAGTGTTTCATTAAATTGTATTTACTTAGGTGTACGGACACGGCAGCAAACCGAGAACCTCAAAAAATTGATACCTCAAAACCTCATGCAGCAAATAGGTTTATACACCAAATAGAAATAACAAAACCAAAAGTAGCTATATTACACTAGCATCAAATTTTCGGTAATTTTGGAGAGATTTTTCTGGACAGATAACCACGCGTCTTATAGTTGGTAAAAAAAATTTGTTTTCAAACTTGCGGTACCGGTTACTTTAACTTTAATACACTGCAGGTGTACTGTACCTACTGATTCACACCGTCGTCCACACGGTTTTTATTTTATATATACGTATCAGAAATCTCCGTCATAGAAATTGGAATTCAAATTTGTATGTTCATTTATAACTTAACACTACTGGACATATCACGTAGCCCTTGTAGTAAAATAGTGTAGCATTCTTGTGGACAGCAGTGCTTAAACGCTAACGCCCATTCAATTTGAGATTAATTAATTTGATCTTGTGTACTTGATTCAAATGGCTTTGAGGTTTTAAGTTTTGATGTAAAATTTGTTTTGGTGCATTTGGTTTTTGAGGTATAATTTTTGAGGTTTTGGTACATTTGTGCTTTCGTCTTTGAGGTATAGTCCTAAGACCTTTACTTACCCCTTGTATGTTCCACTTAAGGCTGCCGGTTTCCGGTTTCGGTTGCAAAAACGAAACCGGTTTCGGTTTTTGGCGAAAATCGAAACGGTCGGTTTCGGTTTTGATGAGAAACCGAAACCGGTCCGGTTTCTGTGAAAATGAAAATAAAGTTTATTTGAGCGATGATCTTTTGTTCTACACGAAGAATATTGTTGATGATGACGATCAATCATTTAGAATTTGAATATCCGTGTCTAAATCAGGTTGTGTAACCATTTTAATTATGAAAAAATTTTTCGTTAACCAACCCTTATTTACAAATTAAAAAATGATAAAAATCACAGAATGAGTGAATGAATAATTTGAATTGGCAATGACATTCAGTGAATACCACAAATGTTGCAATTGTGGTGCAAAAATTGCACCTTTTTTGCATCTTTCTCATTTTTACCAGTAATATTAATATATTACTGGTAAAAATGAGAAAGAGGGTGCAATTTTTATGATACTGAAATGAAACCAAAACCGAACGGAAAATATTTCTGTTTTGGTGTTCTTCTCAAAACTGAACCGGTCGGTTTCGGTTTCTCCTCAAAACCGGAACCGAAACCGTAACCGAAACCGGTCAAAAAACCGGAACCGAAACCGGTTCAAAAACGAAAAACCGAAACCGCGGCAGCCCTAGATCCACTTAATTGGCGGATTGTGTTGGCGACAAACCGCTTTGATAGCCAACGTAAGATTGGCGTCACCTTTAAAGGACGGCTCTCCATGTTCCCAGTAGTGACGAAGCGGCCATCGTTCCCGTGAAACGATGTGTTTGCCGATATTAGTAGAGATTAAAGGCCCTAACTAATGGAAAATGCAAATTATTACGTCATACACATGCCTCTAAATCGTGGAAACATTACATCATGCATGAGATATATACTTCTAAATCGTGGACATTGCAAAATACATTTAGTGAGAGCAAAAGAGAGTCGATGATCTAACCGCATAAAATTTGCATCTTTACACGGTGAACGCTAGAGTAGAACTAATGTTCATTTTTCAAATTTACTATCATTATGTAGAGGTAATTAACACATTCGTGACGACTAATTATTCTTCAAAGTCTCATTAGTAATACGCTCATTTCTGTCTATATCTATAGTTTTTTGCCTAATTACCTACTTAGTCTGTTCCGAGAAGCGATCAAGTGTGCAAGTCGAAACTTTTGAAGTATAAAATGGTTCCACTTAAGAAACTCCCTTGGATTTTGCCATTAGGAGGAAATGCATTTGTTTCAACGAAAACCGAAGACACTACTGCTTACATTGGAGATGATGGATTGCACAATTGGACAAGTGATTCAATCTATGCCTCAGTCTATGCCTATTTTGAACACACTGGTAAAGTCATGATACGATTGAGAATTAAAGCTCCCCACGGAGAAAGCAAGCTCAAGTTTTCACTCAAAAACTGCTGGTCTGATTCAACAACCGAAATCACTGCGGGAGGATCCGATTATCACATTGTACATTGCGACACATTTGAAATTAATGAAAAGGGTTACGCTCGGTTTGACTTGCAAGGTATTAGCACAACCGGGATTTGGTTCGCTAACGTGTCTCATCTGGTAAATTTTTCGGAATCCATTGAACCCTGCGAAACGGACTTCGTAAAATTTGTAGATGATCCTACAAAATTTGGATATGGTCTAGAAAGACCTTCAGTCGGTCTACATTACGAGCTACCTACAACGAAAGACATTGAATACTTTTACAATGAAATCAATGATCCAGCAGGTCAAGATGTTGTTGGAACATATTTTTGTGCAATTCAATTTCATGGTAAGTGACCAAACAAAAGTGTGAATGTCATTAAATTATTTTCATACATTATTTGTTTTTCAATCTAGGTGAACACTTTGGCATTCAGGTAAATTCCGAAACAGAGCGAAGAATACTTTTTTCTGTATGGTAGGCATATAAAACCGATAATCCCAAAGAAATACCAAAAGACTCATGGCTTAGGAGCACAATCATATCTAAAGTACAACTGGAAAACGGAAAAACCTTTATGGTGGAAAATGGTTGTGAAAAACGGAAATCGAAGCAAACTGATTGTTCTCCAACCATAAACTTCTGTGCGCCGCTTCTAACTGCGATTATTTACAATTACTGCGCTCTTGAGGATAGGTTTGAAATGTAGAGAATGAATTTTGTGAGAATCAATCACAATTGTGCACAGAAATGAACATACGTCGACAATTGGACTTTTATTACTATGAATAAAACTAGGATTTTTTTTCTGTGGAAGAGCATATCATAAACATCCTTGATTATGGTTTTTGTAATATTGCAAAATGGGTGAGATTCCTTAACTTCTTACATAAAGATTATGGCCGCTGAGTGCTATACACTCATTCTATGCTCACTTATTTAAGTTACCCTTCTTAAAAACTTACAGATTTAGAGTAGAAAGGAAAAGAGTGAAAATGAGCTCATTTCACTTTACAGTGAATTTCTATTAAAGGAGAGAAAGATAAGATGTAACTTTATAGCATAGTACAATTATCTGGTGAATGCCGTTATGTGTTTACTCGTGCCCCCTGTTCCCGAAGAATTCCAGGATTCACTGGTCGATCATATGATTGGTGAAATATTGTCGAAATATGGTTTGTGAGATGACCCCAATTCCCAAACGTAATGTGCTTTCCTGAGTGAAAAACGGATGACCTAACCGTCTAGGAAGATGATGATTCCCTGTCGGTAGATAACCTTTAAAGTCAAGGCAAATGGAAGAATTAGCTCCTTTACGAGCAGTTGTCGACATTGTCATGAAATCATACACACTCAATTTACACATAGATTGTGATAGGTTTAATTACGAGATAGTTCCAGATGAGGAGGAATTCTCGCCTCGAATTACCGGTGGTAATATGATGATGATGATGATGACTAAAACTAGGTTTACTGCAAATTTAGGAAGAAGAACACAGAAATTAATACTCTCACTTCCTCACTTATTGCCTGTATTCTCTAGTCGGGAAGACTAGAGACTCGGAAGTATATACTCAAAATTGCCAAACTTGTAGTTCGGAAACATACCTGGGGAAGATTTCTGATGAGACAGAGGTAGTACCAACTGAATTAAAATCAAGAATCAACATGACGCGACGAGAATGTCGACATACACGCCTCGCTTCCTTTCAGGAAAACTCTGTAGTGTGCTACTTTTTAAAAGGAGCGGCGTGGTCTGCTTTCTTTTGTCGAAAAGAGTACTTTCCATAAAGTTCTCTTGATGAATGAGAACTCCAACCCTAATGTCGACGTCCCTTTTCTTCTCGAAAGAGAACGTGTAAAAGATGTCATTACCCGTGAAGACGACTGAGCCGCCTTCTCTCAGAAAGAGATCGACATTTCCATAATGTGCCCTCTCCTCTGCCTTCCAAAGATGCAAATCCAGTCCGTTGTTTATGCTTGTGACCAAACCTCATGCAAAGGCGTTGGGGGTTCTTTTATACCATCACAACTTACAAATTCCTTGTCCGTGGTACTCCTGTGGTTGGTGAAAACACATTGTATTCTGCATGATTTAATGACGGGATAACTTGGATACAAATAGCCTCTTTCAAAAACCTAAACACTTTTCGTATTTGAAAAATTTGTGTGCGTTTCTGGAAACTTTTAAATCTAACACGGGATATATACCAAGATGTGGATTTATTCAAATCAGTGGCTTTACAGTAAAACACAAAAGTGGCTTGAAGTAACTCATTGCAGATTTGCAACTGATCCTTCACATCGCAAAGATGGTTCGGGTGGAGTTGGTATTGATAAAAACAACAAACACTTTTTCTGAAAAATTTTGGTTTCTTTAACGATTATGTAACACCAACTACCATGTTTGCAAAAGAAGCTACAGGATCCTATCCTGGAATAGATTTTGCAAAACTCCTATGATTCATCAATTACTTTCATACTAATGATTTTCATCAATAAAAAACTTTTCCAATTCTTTAAATTTGACTTTATATGTGTGTTCATTAAAATTTTTTGTTCAGTCACAAACAAGATTTATAGCAAGTCAAACGTCAAAATAATCATTTCTCAGATAATTTCTCTGAACTTTTGAACGATTCACTGAAACCTTACAATTGTAAAATTTAACTGGTCCCAAATACGGATGCTTCTAAATTAAACACACGATTTTGTGTCAATAGCGAGAGTATTCGTTTAGTAACGATAACGCCTCAATTGTTGGAGATATATAAGTTTAAAACTGCAAAAAATCTAACAATTACAAGCACAACTGAGTACGAAATAATGAATTCCTTTGCGTACAAATCACAAGTACAAGCACTATACGATGTTGATTATTTGTTTTTTGTGACATAAATAAAAAAAGCACGGCATGTTGGCAATATTTTGCTCAATTCCAATGACTGTGAAGAATCAAAATATAAGACGTATTCTGTTTTTGTTCCCGCATCAGAGGTTTACTCTGTTTTGCCAATAGGTCTTTCTTGTTATTCAAATTACATAACGAGAATAGTGATATAATAGTGTAATGTTCCCTTCATTAGGACCATGATGTGACCAATTTCGATATGCTTATAGACGAGCTGAACAAAAACCCATTGGGAATAAAGTTTTTTGAAAAAAGCAATTACGTGTATGCAAAATACAACTTTTCATGTGACTTTCAAAAACTAATTATTGATCAACTATCTTAGCCATGTTGGGAATGACGGAAACAACAACAGAAACACGAAAAGAAAATGAATACAGTTTGAAAGGAATTTTTAGACCTTTTTTTGGATTTGGTGCGCAAAAAATGTTTGTTTACCTGGACATTATTCAAAATCAATTTTTAGCTGACACAATTGCTCCAATTCTTCCTATTACGGATTACAAAGGAAAACCTGGAATAACAACTACACAAAAATTCACAAATTTGCACTGTGTACCCTTTGAGCGGGCAACTCACGTTCAACAAGTTCATATTTATATAAGAACGGAAACAGGCAACTCGCTCCCACTGGACACAGGGGCTTCTGCAGCATCACTTCACTTCAGAAGAAAAAGATATTAAAGGTCTGATAATGTACAGGCCCATAATAAGGAGACAGCATGGTAACGGACTGGGTTCGTTTTTCGGTTGTATTTTCCGAAAAGGTTTTCCTATCGCGAAAAATGTACTGTTGCCTCATGCAGCTACAGCTGTGAAAATCTTCGGTGGCGTTCCAGACGTCGAGGTTATAAGAAAAATTGGATTTCTTTGAAAAGCCCACGTTGTTACTGTACAAAATACATCTATAAGTTTTTATAATCCTTTACATTCCTTAGACAATCCAACGTTACCTTTAATTTTTCAAATAACAGGCAATGAACTCCACTATCTGCTATTGTCTGAATCGAAACTATTAACTGTTAATCAAATTGTGGATAAAGATGGTGGAGAAATTCCTTATGAAGCAGACAAGAAAAACTCCGTCTATGCATGCATTAACAATGGTCTTGGAAACATATTTGGAAAAGTTACCATACATTTAAACAACACAGAAATTACAAATAATAGTGAATATTATCCTTACAAGTGCTACCTTGAAACTCCACTCGCCCAAGGTAGAGAATATAACAGATCTTTGTCACAAGCTGCAGGATCCTACAAAACCAAAGATGAAAATTTTTTTGAAGATGATGAAGACTGGAGTTAAATTGGCTGATAGAAGCGCAGTGTTCGAGCTTATCGGGCGCGCACACATTGATCCAAGCTAAGCAGCTATTTCAACAGACCAAGCTAATTCCGCCTGGCGTTGACGTCAAGATAACTATTTTCCGTTCAGCCGATGCATTTGCAATTCAAACTGGAGGAACTGACCCACCACAAAATTTACAGTGGAAAATTTTGGAAGTTAATAAACACACAATTTTGCCTTTCATCCAATTATAACAAGCTTGTTTATGGAAAACGATTCCTGCAATAATCACTATGCGAGAAAGTTTAATAAAGTCGTACTCATTTTCTAATGGAACAATTTTGCCCAATAGTGAATGGATTTTTGCCTTACCGTTTAGTTTTGGCGATAGTGGATTCTGCAGCTGTACATGGTAGCTATGCCAGCAACCCATTTGAAGATTACGGATTGACTGCAATATCCGTTACTTCTAGCAATGAACAAACGACAAATTTCACACTAGAATGTGACTTTACAAATAACATATTTTTTAGCTTATAGTGCTTTGTATGAAGGACTGGGTTTATTAGATTGTGACAGTGGAATACAATTGACATTTGAAGAGTTTTGCAACTCAAAGGCAATTTTTGCATTTGACCTGAGGCACATGCGTGAAGCTTTTAGTCCACAACGTTTTGGCAACCGAGTTGTGAATCTAAAATTTAAAACAGCAATAACAAAAGTTTTTAATACCTAGAATATCAATCTCTTCTCAAAATTCATTCCAGTAGAGTGGTTTTGAAGCAAGATTACTAAAAATAATGAATACTGATGAAATACTTGATGCAATGAAAAAAATATTTGACAAAGGAAATGTGCAGTTTGCATGCTTACCATTTAACAGATTGGAGGAACTAGAAATTAAAAAATATTCTTTAGCTTTATGTGTAAATGACAAACCAAGCAATCATCCAGGATCCCACTGGGTTGGAACATTTACTCAAAGATATGGCAAGCCTTTGGAATTTTTTTGTAGCTTTGGACGTCCAATGAATACGCATGGAAATCACTATATGCAATTTGCTGAGCGGTATGGTTTTGCTGTAGAAGAACGCAGCTCATGCATTCAAAATATTTTCAGTTCGGATTGTGGACCCCACGTTTTGTTTTATTTATGCAATAGATATCGTGGATGCCGTCGTGACGTTTACTATAAAACTTTCACAAAAAATACAACCAGAAATGCTCAAATTGTTTGTAATTTTGTAAAAACAATTGTTAAAAGTACTTCAAAGCCACTGATGAAGTGAATTTATGATTTGCGAAAATAACCGAAACAATAAAACAATAAACTCGTACTTGTTATTGCATTTTATTTAAAAGTTTCCCAAGAAATTGGATTTGTGTTTGAACATTTCATTAAAGCAATTTGCGTAAACAAAGACTTTGAAAAAACATCATGAGGAATTTCATAACAAGACAAATGTTTCATCACTTGATATGTTATATTGTGCCTGGTTTTCCGGGCATCTGACAACTCTTCTACAAGATTTCTGTAGTTTGACCCTTCAAGTAATTCGTTTTCGATAAGAACTTGTATACGGTTGTTAACAGTTACCCCAGCTGTTTCAAGAAATCCTGCAATTTTAAATTGATTTGGCTTTTTCCACTTGTAGGCGGTTTGACCAGTGAATTCCACATTTACATCGGTTTTTTTCCAGTGCTTTACATTTCTCTAATGCAATTTTTGCATGTCCTGCTGTTGGAAATGTGTTTTGTGGAATTGAAAAACAGGCCAAATGAGTAATCACATGTTGCGTCATTTCTTTCTTTTTTGGCATAGGTTAGCTCATCAACCACAAAAAAGAAGTTTGAGTTGGATATCACTTTAACCTTGATAAGAACTTCATCTTTAGGTTTTCAGTGAATCCAAAATCGTTGGGGTTGCTCACTAATTTGATATACAAAGCTTCTGGAATCAGCCTCATTCGCTTGACCATCTTGCTCAAATTAAGCTATCAGTGAACTAATTAGTGGTAATATTGTGTGTAGAATCAGAGGTAAAAATCCAGCACCTTTTTGCAGCAGAACTAACTTGGGTTTATTCGAAATCGGAACGTTTTTATTCACAATGTTCAATGCTGCTTCACAAAGTGTGTTAATTCGATCTATTGTAGCGTGTTTGATTAACTGTTTTTGTCTTGAATGGTCAGCCTCCAGATAGTATTTGCGGAATCGTTTGTTCTTTAACATACGATTAACCATCCTTTCAGGACAATGTGATGTTACCCTGAAAGTCAACAAATAAATAAAATCATTGCATGGGTTGTACACGTATTTAGGCATTTGTATATCATCAAATTTCATCAGTGCTCATCCATCATCATCATGGAACAAAACATAAAATCTTTGTACACGGGGAAAGCAAGTAGTGGTGCTTTTTCTGGAGCTTCAACATTTCGGCGTTACAAGGAAGGCAAAAAGTATAAAAAACATGAGATAAAAAATGCCCTCAGACATTTGCCAGCATATACTCTCCATTTTCCATTACGTAAAAAGTTTCCACGTAGGTTCGTATATATTCCAACGAATGGACATCAGTTTGGAGCCGATTTATTCGAAGTGAGATATCCACGTTCAAATTACAACAAAAAATATGTTTGTGCGTCTTTGATCTATTCAGTCGCAAAGCATATAAGGAAAGTTTGTCAAAAAACGTGGAGCTCTAATGGTCGACGCTTTTAAAAAAAATTTTGCTGGAGCATTGACTATTCCTCGCCGAATATGGACAGATTTTGGAGCTGCGTTTGTCAATAAAGAAGTGAAGAGTTATTTTGCATCAAAGAAAAGTCATCATTTTGCGAGAAGTTTTGTGAGAACTATTGGACAACGCATTTCGCGTTTTCTAAGTCATGCAAAGTCGAAGCGTTTTATCCGCAAGCTTAAAGATTTTGAACGAGAGTACAATTCAAGTTATCACAGATCATTAGGTCGTGCTCCTAATGAGGTATCATTAGAAAACGTTTCTGAAGTATGGCAGAAATTGTATGGGAAAAACATTAAGCAGTTGCAACCACAGAAAAGTCAGAAACCATTAAAAGTGGGGGGACCTCGTTTAACTGCCTAAAAAACGGGAACATTTGCTAAAGGATATGACGCCAACTTTGGAAAAAAGGTTATTGTTGTTGATAAAGTGAAAATGACGCTTCCAATTACATACTCACTTAGAACTAATAGGGGTAATAAAGTTAATGGCTCTTTCTATATTCAGGAAATTGTTCAAGTACCTAATTATGATAATTATCAGTAAACTCTGTAAAGGTAAAGTTTTTGTATTTGTGGGGGAGTATAAAATGAACAATTTTTCTTCTGGTCCAGCATCAGTTTTTTGACTCACAAGTTTCAAAGTTGTTCCAATATTATCAAAAGTTTCAAACGCAAACCAATATTATCAACAATTCTACAATGCCAGGAGTGATTTCTAAAAAACTTCAACGTGGTGCGAGGTGCGAATACCGCATACATCGTTTTGGAAATATCGACCACTCTCAACGCCACAAATGGTGCCCGGGGTTAAAGGTACTTTACCGAGAAGACCTGGTTAGCAAGTCACGGCTGACTGCAAATTTCAAGAATAAGCATGGAGGAGACGAATTCCAGCCAAAGGACCCGTTTTCGCCGTTTGGAGAAGCTTACTTTTCGAAGCAATATAACAGTCCTCACGTAGCAATTTGTGATCATACCAAATGCCAACCAAATGCAGAGTATATATACATTTTGATTATGTTGTTAAATTTGGACGGTCAGACTGGCTACAATAGTACAGATGAGGAGTTTGCAGCCTTGCCGGGGAACGTTTTACGAAAAAATCATTTAGGAGGCAAGACTATTATCAGCACAATTCAAAACTATATCTACGTCCCCCCAATGCCTGAAGAACGCGCGGCGTTTGAAGGACAATTTTTAATATCGTATCTGCGTGCCGCACAGAAAGTTCCACAAGTCTTTTCTGGAGGTTTTGATTATACATGCGAGAACACTGATTTTGGACTGGATATCATTAGCAAGATAGAATGGAGTGACGAGGGGGAACTGGCTAAAGCCTTTGAAAAAGAGGGGAATGAAGAATCCTTTTGGCAAAAGTTTACAGAGTCCAAAATTCCTGCTGAAGCTTCTTCCATTCTACTCTGGAATCCAATGACGTGTCATCTCATTACACAAAATGAAGATGTAAATTCCATGGCGGTTTATGAAAATTTGGATATACTGTGTCTATGGGTGCCTCAAAGAGCTTTTTTGGTACTCCGCCTGCAGCGTTTTACCAGAACCCACCAAAAAATGAGAGCCTTTATCAAAAACTCCAGATTCCAGACCTAGGGATAAAATACCATTTGGAAGATCTACTCAAGATTAGCAGTGCACGAGTTGCTGTTTATTTCCATATTTCCATGCTGTAAGTTCCATCTCAATGTAGCTTCCAATATGGAAACTACAATTTTTAATAAAAAAGAGAGTAATGAGAAAATTACTAATACCCAATGCATTAATTTTGAAGTGTGTGAATTGGATTATGTGATACAAACAATGTTTGATCTTTATTTGACTTCGGTTGCTGACACATGCGCGTTGGCTAACGAAATTTGTTATTTGGAATGTTATGATAAATTTAGAGCCGGTACAAATTGTCAGCCATTTCGCAAACATGAAGAATTAGCTGCTGTGCAATTTTCTGTTGTTCCAAAAGCAAAAATGACTCATTAGTCTCCAGTGAACCCTCAAAAACCTGCATTAGAAATCAAGTACGAAATTGCAACACAAGCTGTAAAATTTGAAATTGTAAAGTGGAGAGCAGGAGAGGCTAACAGAATTCTTGTATGCAAGTTTGCTGAATCATGGCTCATTTTTCAGCAACTTTTAGAATTTCAAAAAACTTTGAAAGCTAAAAAGCTAAAGCTTTTTGAAAGCTAAAGCCCGCAGGCGTGATTGGTGGGAAACTGCTCACAATTCAGCGGGAGAATTGGTAGAAAATTGTGATAACAAGACAGCTAAGAAAAAATCTAACCAGGGGTTATTTGTAATGAAGTTGTCCAAGATATTGATGGTGATGATAAATAAAACTGTTGTGTTTTAGTCTGGACAGAAAGTATAAAAGCTGAACATTTTTTGTTGTAAATTAATTTGGTCATTAATAGCGATGGTGAGACCATTGAAGAAGTGTCCCGGCTTTCATATTTTGAAGAGGAGGAGGAAAACACTTTATTTGCCTGCCTTTATTACTATCGCGAGATAGTTATAATATTCCCCATTTGGTCTGTCCGTTTCTTTGTCCGTCCGTCCGTCCGTCCGTCCGCTTTATAACTTGAAAACGCTTTCGAATTTCGGGACGAAACTTGGCACACATAC